>JANHFK010001954.1:86765-102358 GCA_036250565.1 Sibynophis collaris | reverse complement strand
TTTAAGATGCAATCACTGCTATGTTGGACTGCGCAGACCGGCCTGTTCTGCAAGCCATTTTCCTTAATAGTAACTGCTTTGAGCATCTTATTCGACTGCTGCAGAATTGCAAGGTAAACAAAAGATTGTGCAAAATATATTCATAAACTTTTGGACATGCATTTGATTGCAGTTTTAACAGAACCGTTTCAGTTATATTCTAGGAGAAAATCTGATTCTTTATTAAATTTTGTTCAAAGAATGGATCCAGCTTACTTCTATAATGACCTAGTTTTTAATAGTTTTTCAGAGGAGTGTCTTGTCCTTATAGCACCAGGAGGAGGGAAGAGTATGAATAATAAAGTCTTCTCAAAAAGGATTCTTTCCTTATGTATCCTTTTTATTTAACTGCAGCGCTGTATGAATTGATAAAACCTTAGAATTGCACAAGTTGTAGTGGGAATTATATAGGTTGAAGCCTAATTCATCTAGAAGTCATCCAATTGGACAAAACATGGATAATGGTGACAATTGGTATTAATATTGAAGAAAAGAAGAAAGAAGAAGAGTACGTAATAGGATTTCCTGTCTGAAAACCTGGAACGGCATTGGTGGATAATGAAGACCATGTAAAGATCTTGCATCTAAAGGACTAGGGTTGTGCAGTATTTCAGATTTGAAGAGGAAAAAGTGCTAAATGCCCTGGTGTCCACATTGCTCTATAGGCAGTTCCTTAAATGAAGTGCATCTTTTCCTGGAATCATACTATAGCCATGGAAGATAGCAATGCAATTCCAGGAAAAGAAGCAGCTGCTTTATGGAAATATGCTGCAGAAGCACATTCAAATACATCCTAATGGCTGACACAGGGAGGGAAAAGTGACTCGTATCAAGAGATTGCTAATTTTCACCCTACACAAATTAACAAATGTGGAAAGATGGATGATCAAGTACCATACCTGTCTCTGCATAGTTCAGACAAATGGCATCTTTTTTTGTGGAAACCGCAAAAAAGGAAATTTTCACCCCATCAGAGGAGCATTATGTTTGTTGAACTTAAATTCCAAAGGATCTTCTTTTCTTTTCTTTTTTGAAAATTTTTATTTTTTATAAAAATAAATAAATAAAACAAAACAGAACATAAAGGATCTTCTTAAAGAGACAGTTGAAGTTGCAATTTGGTCTTTCTAATAAATGAGGAACTTCAGCTCTTTTGTCATCTTAATATTGCTCTCACTCAATAGGACTTCTGGACAGACATGAATAACTGGACTTAGTTTTATTTTGTATGAAAAAAATATTTCTGTTTGCCTTCACAATATAGTCAGTCCTGATATACAATCCCATTATCTATCATGAAATGAAAACCATAATTTATTTCAGCATTTTATTAACAATGTCATTATTTTTGCAGTGTTTATGAACTTGTTCAATCTAATGCAGCTAACTGAATTTAACATTAGAGATAATCAGATAATGAACCCCTATAATTAGCTCCCTTGTGGTTTAGAATTTTACTTCAAAAGTCTTTGTTAGATATGTGTTTTGCTGCACAATTGCATATACTGTATATAGGGGACTAGGGTGAACATTTATAGGTTAGTCATGCTTCATATCCATGTTGCACTCTGCACATGAGTAGGGGAAGGGGGCAGTGGTGAAATCCTGCCGGTTCTGTCCAGTTCGCGCGTGCCAGTAGCAGCTGTAGCGCATGGTTTGGTGACCTGGTAGCAGCGGTAGCACAAAAGACTGCCCATCCACCTGGACATCATTACTTCTGTTTTTTAACCCTCTGTGCATGCACAAAGCCTTCTGCGCATGTGCAGAGGGTCAAAAATTGAATGTGACGATGACTCACATAAACTTCTGAACCAGTAGGGAAGGTAAATAGATTTCACCTCTGGAATGGGATGAATATATTTTTATTAATTGATCTTCATAACCCATGTTGCATGGGTTTATTTTAATCCCAAATAGATCAAGGTTGGCCAGTCATAGTTGGGAGATCATTGAGAAACCATATTGATCTCTTCTTGGATTTCTTCCTTGAAGAAAGGTAGCATGGTACTAGGTTTTTGTGTGTGGTGCCTATTGATTACATCTGTCCAAACCTACCAGTGCTCCTAATTTCTCAGTCTTTCCAGAGAATCTAAATATGTCATAAAAATCATGAAGGTCATCTTACCAAAGCTTGCTGGTTTTGGGCAAAATAACCTCACACCCCTTCCCTTTTCAGCCTCAACTATAGCTAGTACTTATCTAATATCTTCCCTTAACTAGGTTATGAAATTAAAAAGTAACAAGGAATTGCAAATTCTCAGTAGGAGGAAACTTTAAATATGTATTATCTGTAAGTACATTGTAAACCTTAATTATGTGTTAGAGGTGTAAAAATAATATGTCAGAAAGGAAAGCTGTTGGAGAAACCCATTCTTTCAACCATCTTTGCTGAAAACAATGACAATATTTTCTATTGACCTGCTGAATTTAGACACAGGACTTGCTTGCAAGTTCATTATTAATATATTGCTTGGAGGGACAGGGAAGAGGAGAAATGCCAGATTTTGGCACTTTTCTTTTCTATCTCAATGGATCCTTTAGGACTGCCATCTCGCATTTGATTTTGCTGTGAGCTCATTTGGAAAAGAGCAACAATCCTAGAATTATTTTCTTTGTGCAAAGAAAACTCTTACAGTACTTGCTATAAGTATTCCGGTAGTTTGTAGAGGTGCACGCAGCATGTAAGTTTTGTTTTAAGATTATGTTAAACATGTGTTTTGAAATATATTTCAAGTTGGCTGGATTCTGACAAAAGAAAACTGGAAGGGATTTAAATATTTCAACCATGGGGACAGTAGGAACTTGGAACAAACATTCTCCTCCATTGTTTTTCATCCTGGTGCCATAAAAGTGCTGGACCGATCTAGGGTTTTATTTCAATGAAGATTTCTTTTACTTGTTTTTTAAAAATGCTGAGCTAATCTTACTAACGTTCTTTCAGGTAGCAACTAATCTCTCCGTAAAGTAAAAAAAAAGTCAGCCAGGCAAGCAAAATCAGTTAACAGATTTGCTGTGCCTTTAGTTCATAGACTACCTCATAGACACAGTGCCATTAAGTCAGCAACCCGTTGTCCCCTGGCAACTGTGTCTTCCATATTCCATTAATTTGACATGGAGAGATGTCCCTGGCATTTATTCTCCAACTTTGGGTTGTCTAGATGTGTTAGACTACATCTCCTCTTTCTCGTTACATACTGATTGGGGATGATGAAGTTCGTTGCTCAATGCATCTAGGCCATTGCATTTCAAATTTGGCAACTTTTAAGATGTATGGATTTCAACTCTCAAAATTCCTCAGCCACCACACTGCCTGGAGAATTCTGGGAACTGAAGTCCATACTATTTAAAGTTGCCAAATTCACAATATATAGATATCAAGGTTAAGGAAAGCTATGAACTTATTACACTGGCTGTGGTAAGCTAACTAACACTCCTGTTACCATTATTCTTATCTCCCATTTTAACAGCTATTTTTAAATGCTAACAATAAGGTGGCAGACAAGAATGAGAAAGACCATGCCAACAAATTGCTGGCAGAAATGAATCAGGAACAGGTATCTCCTGCAAGTTCCATTCTGTTCTTAGCTGAAGTCAAGGTCCCCTGGCAGGTGGTTATGAACTGTTTCCTGGACTTCACTTTGAATATGCTTCCTGAAAGAACTAGATGAATTTCGACTTATTCACATGCAGTATTCACATGAAATTTATTATTTTAGTTAACCCCAAATCCATGTTTTAAATCTAAATTCATTGAGCTTTGAGATATGAGGTACTCCATGTCTTTTTTCTAAAACTGAGAAAAGTGAAGTCCAAGAATGGAATTCAAATTTGAAAACAATCAACTGGGTGATTCTTGTTTTTTTTTTTTTTTTACCTGTCCCTTCTTTCTTGACTCTTTCCTTCCCCCCTTTCATCTGTTTGTTTGTGCACTTTGGTGTAACAAGCTGTGGGGCTTTCTGGTATCTCTGGAATTTGATTTGAAATCTTGATTCTATTGCCAAAAGATCAGAGTTCATATTTCAATGGATTGTCTGAATCTGAGAGGGGAGACGTAATTGATGGATTTATTTTTTAATGTTTCCTTTATGAAGAACTGAACAATGTCAGTTCTTTTTTTTTCTTCTTCTTTAAAAAAAGATCTAGAGGCCTTAATATAAGAAGTTTGCATATAGCATGTGAAATTCCAATTCTTTTAAATGTAATAGCAGTCAAGCATAATAGCTACAGTGGTTAGAGTGCAGTACTGCAGGCTACTTCTGTTGCCTGCTGGCTGCCTGCAATTTAGCAGTTGAAATCTCACCAGGCTCAAGGTTGACTCAGCCTTCGGAGATGAGTAAACTGAGGATCCAAATTGTTGAGGGCAATATGCTGACTCTGTAAACCGCTTAGAAAGGGCTGTAAAAGCACTGTAAAGCAGTATATAAGTCTAAGTGCTATTGCTATAATATTTTTTTGTATAAAAGTTAATTCTAAGATATATATGTCAAATATATATATTTGTTCTGATGTATTGCACTGCAGATGAAATAGTCTTTATTTATTGTTCAGGCTCACAAACTAACCAACTGATCTGAATGGCAATATATTTTATTTTAAATATATTTTAAACAGTAAAACTGTCTACCAATAAGATAAAGAAATCAAAAGACTTGTGGTTGTTTTGAAAGGAAAGCACTGTGATATCTCTTGTGAGGCATGGGCTATGAAGTGAAGGTATAATTGAAGTAAGGAATTAATTTATGCACACTTTAATACTACCCCAACTATCCACTAAAACCAAACTGTTTCACACCAACATATGTGATAAAATTTGCTTGATAAGAACCGCCAAAGATTTTCCTTTTTCACACCATGCTTTTGAGGTTGTCCATTTAAAGCATGAAGAAAAGCTGTCAATCAAATTGTCTTAAATGACTTCATGTGAAGGGGTTTCTTCTCCTTGAAATGGCTTCCCTTCTCTTGTGTCTTCTTGCTTATAGGTTGCGGTGTTATAAAATCCAATTCTTTTTCTGGGTTGATGATTGGGAAGCATGCCAAGGAACATTTTTCTTCATTGTGGCACAAGAAGGGTGGGGTGTGCCCATTGGAGTGTCAATATGCCTAACAGGTGGTATCTTTTTTGGTTTTTAGGTATTCCAGGGGCAGCTGGACCGTTTGGCAGTATCAGCTATTCAGGCTCTCACTGCAGTGATGCACAGATCTCCAGCTGCCAAGGTCAGCACGGCTTCCTCAGAGCAGCTGGAATTCTTGTCTTTGGATAGCTCTTTTATTGTACTTGATGAAATGATGAGGACTTACAGTAGTCCTATTATAGTTTGAAACAAATTACAGAAAGTGCAGCCATGCAAATGCCAGTACAGTGAGGCAATGCTACTCAGGCAGATCTCACCATTTAGCAAAATGAAGGGGACTAGACTGGATGGCGGGTGTGGTAATTTTTAAATTACCCAAGAAATATTTTAAGAAATCCAGCCCCTCAAGAAAATATTTAGCTTATAACTTTTCATCTTAATATGATAATATACAACTGTCAGGCTGTGATTTGTTTTATTCTTATATGGTAGCCGAGCATCTAAAAATTATGTTCTTCACCTGTTCTTCACCTGTGGTGTCACTGTATGTCAATATTTTGCTTCACTGTCTTACTCTGCCACAGGATATTTACAGTTCTGATTGTAACTAGATCTTTTTCTGGCAATCTCTCATCTTTCAGATAGCTTTTGCCTATCACAGCCTTCACCTTGGCTAGATAGAATTTGTTATTTACAGTTCTAAAAAGCCAATTCAATGGCATTTTTCTGCAGAATATCTCTGTTTTTGCCCACTGAAGGAAGTTGAATCAATTGCCCATATCTTCTGATACTGCTCTTTATACTCTCTTGAGAACAAAGACCAGATCTCTCTTAAGTGGTGGAAACTAGGAACATAACATCCTTGTTCACCATCACTTAGTGGATAATTCAGCAACAACTTTCAGGGACCTTTTAAAAATGTTCCCAACTCCAATTGTACTGCAGCTCAGCTTTCCAACCCTTATATAGAATCTAATTATTTTACTGTATTTATCTGTGTAATTCTTGAACATATCAAACCTTTAGTTATTATAATGAGTGTTTGAATAGCTCAGTAACTGTTTATATAGCAAAGCACAATCACATTCAGTTAACATTTTTGCCATTGAATTCTTTTGAACCATTACTCCTGTAATCTAGTTTTTAAACTTTTTCCTTTGTTCCGTGCAACTTGCTTAGTTGTTTTCTATCCTATTTGTATTTTTCATCACTGAAAACATTTGTCAAGAAAATACATTCAGCTTTGGCTATTGACCATACTAAAAGTAGTTGCTATTACCTTACAATTATATTAACTACTGGGAGGGGAAGGATTTTATTTTATATTGATTACTAAGAAAAAAAACAAGTTGATTGAATTTTGATTCCATATATATTAGAATTCACTTAAAATTATGACAGGCTGAAAATGCATATTGCGAAAATGCATATATGGGAGCACATATATAAAGTATGCATGCTTATACTAGTGGAATTTGAATTGATCCTTATAAATCTTTATTATTTGTTATGATAAACATTGCCTTTTTTAGCTATATGCTGCTAATATATACTGATTTTATTCTTTAGGAAGTGTTCAAAGAACGAATTGGTTATGCCCATATATTTGAAGTTCTAAAATCTATGGGTCAGCCTTCACAAGAACTACTTGAAGAACTTCTGAATATGGTGTGGTATATTTCTTGTTTTAAATATAATTTAAGTATAATATCTATGTTTAATTATTGCAGTCAAAACAACAGAGAATCTTCTGCCTCTTTAAAGGTTAACAAGATTCAGTTTTTATACCTCCAAATCATGTTGACAAGATATAACCTACAGTTTGCATACACACACACAGAGGAATAAATTAAAATGACAACGTTAGTTTATTTTGCTAACTCATTATGCATACAAGATAGAAACAGGACTTGGTTGTGTCTCTTATCTTAGTTACAGTTTGGATTTGCATAAGAATGTCCCTAACTGCTATTTAATTCCAGTTCTTTTTTTTCTGTTCAATGACTTCGATGAATTCGTAAAACTATGTACTTATGTGTAAACATATGTACTTTATATGCATAGCCATGTGTAAGTGTTCTGCTCATTCAGGGCTCTTGTTAACAGTTCAATATTCCGCATTATCTAAACCTCTCTTACTTAATTGCATTAAATAAAAAAAATTAAAAGGTATCATTTTAAAGGCTTACCAATACATAAGCTTTGGCAGACTAATTCCAGAGACCTAGACAATCCAATAATAGAGATCTGTCAAAGATCAGCAAAAATTATTGAGAAAAATCAGTATATCTTTGAGGGGCCACAAGATTCCTTATTGTAGTCTGTCTTAAAAAATATTGTTCTTAAAGCAGAGTTTCTACGTATGTCAAGTGCTTGCAGTAATCTTTAATTTGCTTTTCATCAAGGCGGTTGAAGGTGACCATGCATCAGTTGGGATGTTGGGCATAAACAATGTTCAGCCGTTGTTGCTGCTAATTCAATGGCTTCCAGAGCTGGAGTCACATGATCTCCAAATCTTCATTTCAAATTTGCTGAAGCGGATTTGCTGCATTAACAGGCAGAGTCGTGCAATTTGCGTCAACACAAACATGGTCATCCGTATCATTGAAACACTCAACAAGCACCCTCAACTTCATGGAGCTTGTGCTGAGAACCTGATTGCCCTCTTGGGTTCTTTGGGGAGCCTGTCAATGAGCTCTGAAGAACTGCATCAGCTGATTCAGCTGCTAAGGACTAAAGACTCAAAGCTGGCTCATCCTTATGTCGTTCCTGTGATGCGTGCAATTCTTACAATGGCTCGAAAGCAAAGCTTGGACAACGCCTTGCAGTATTTTGACTTGTCCCATAGCATGGCAGGCATAGCAGTGCCAGCTATTCACAAGTGGCCGGGTTCTGCATTTGCTTTCAATGCATGGCTTTGCCTGGATCAACATCAAATGATTCCAGATGCTAGCAGCAAGGGTGGCAAGAGGAAGCAACTTTACAGGTATGGCTTCCAGGCTGGAAAGGTGAAAAACCAGCCTAAGTTCAGTGACATTTCCTAGGTGGCCTGAATGATGAGTATATTTTGGTCTTACTAATTTTCTACATGTATCCTATACTGCATTGCCCTGATCAAATATTATTTATTGTTTGAAACAAAGAAAGCTAGAATGCTTCAAAGGATGTCCCAAATAGCATACTCTGTAGTTACCAAAGTCAGGAGTTTCTAATGAATTCTTAATTAGTTTTCTAAGATCCCAAAAGTATAATGGTAATTGTAGTAGGAAGTAATAAACGTAAAAATAAGGGCAACTTCAAGTATAAGGGCACCTAATAAAAATGACTTGCCCATACAGTGGATTAAAAGCATAATAAAAAAACTAAACAACTCTAAATATGGGAATAATAATAGTGCATTGGGGAAATACATAGAAAAATACAATCCCCAAAAAACCATTCAAATGGAATAAAAAAATTGGCCTGGGTAATTAAAAAATAATATAGGAAAATTGGCTAGGAGAAGAAATGGTGTGTTCATTTGTATTTTTTTAACAGTTGTATCAATAAGCAATTGGGGGTGGCATTACTTAGAAAATATTTCTGAGTTATTTAAACCTACAGTATATACAAAGATGAGTATATATACGAATAATATACAGATATATGTACTTCTATAAATTGTCCAGTTTTGATTAAATTGTCAGAGGACATATTTATGTTCAATGGCATATTGTTTATAATGGAATGTTTGGAATTTAATACAGCATTACTGGAGATGAATGCCACCTACTGAAGTGGGATCATAATTTACTATATATTTATGTATTTTAAACCCACTCAGTTTCTGTGCCTTAAAATAAAATATTTTATAAAGAGAAATTATAGTGGCACCTAAGGATGGAATTATAAAAATGTTGCCTGCAATAAATTTATAGGAAGCAGACAGTGGGGCCATTTTTAGAAGAAGCTGAGTGTGCAGTAAGGTAGGATCTCTAACAAACTGTTCCATAGCATAGTATCAGTGATGTGAATAATTGTGACAGCCCCCCCCCCCAATGTTAAGTGTGACTATCTGAAAATAAAAATGCCCTATTCACTAAATCAGGCTTAAAGAATTGTTGATTATTGGGCTTGGATTTGGCCAAAGGATGCAGAGGGCTGTGAGAGGGATGTTCAGAGCTCTCCTTCATTGCCAACTCCATTATTGCTTGGCTAAGTGAGTTATGAATCTATGCATTTGTTTCTGAGTCTGTGGGTGATTTGCCTTTCCACGTTTTGCCTCTGGTGCTTCTGCCTTCAGCTCCAGAAGAATCTGGTTCCTGAGAGCTTGCCTGCTCAAAAATTTAATTCTCGGGTTCAAAAAAGGTTCCACCCCTGATGTGAATTATTATGTTTTTCTACTGTACCAAAGTTCCAGGAAAGTATGTGTGTAAGCGTACATTAATAGGTTGTGTGTGTATAGTTCACAACATTCCATGTCTTAAATCCTGTTTTTTCTCTATAGCTTTTTTACAACTAGTGGGATGGGCTTTGAAGCATTCATTACATGTTCTGGAATGCTAGTCGTTGCTGTATGTACAAAGAAGGAGTATGCTACTGTGATGCTATCAGACCACTGCTTCTATGATTCTCTTTGGGTAAGAGCAGATGTTTTGAGTTTTTTTCAGATATATAAGAGGGACTCAGTGAATGGGTTAGGTCAGGGGTGTCAAACTGGCAGCCCACGGGCCGGATGCATCACACGCTGGCCACGCCCACCTCCATTTTAGTGAAGGGGGGAAAAGTCACAATATATCATGTGATGACAACGTGATGATGCGGGTTTGACACCCCTGGGTTAGGTGCTATTAGCATGATTTAGACCAGGGGAGTCAAACTCAATTTCACTGAGGGACGCATCAGGGTTGTGTTTGATCTCGGGAGGATGGATGGTCATGGCCAGGATGAGCTTGGCCAGCTCAACATCACTCGTGTCAGGGGCCCTTCTGGTGGCTCGAGCGCTTGCGGCCCTCCCGAGCTCCGTTTTCACTGGCAGAGGGTTGCAGGAGGCCGTTGCAACCGAAAACGGAGCTTGGGAGGGCTGCGCATTGCCCTCGCAAGCTCCGTTTTCACTGACAGAGGCACTGTGGGTTGGTCCTTTGCTGTTTCCAAGGCAGCCCCGCGGGCCAGATCTAAGCACCCCTGGGACGGATCCGGTCCTCGGGCCTTGAGTTTGACATCCCTGGTTTAGACTATTTCTCTAAAGTGAAATCATTTATCCTGCCCTCTTAATTCCTGTTTTGCCTTCTTCCTCTCTTCTTTTCTTGGATCATTATACTAACCTTAGAAGTCTTCATTTAAGAATAACTTCCCTTAGCATCCAGACTGTCATACCTTCCCAGTTTAGATACAATAAAAATGGACTATCTGAAATGCAATTGAATGGGACTAGGATTGGCTGACGGATTGGTTAATTACTTAATTAATGAGTCATCTCTCAAGGCAGACAAGGGTTACATGCATAGATGCAGTGCTCCTGACTGTTTTTACTTATTAAACCAAAATATGATGGAACCTTTTACATGCAACCTTTTTATTGTCTTCTCTGCCTATCACATGTCTAGCCCAAATAATCATAGTACAGGATTCATAAATCATTATTCTGACTGGCATTAATCTTGATTGAAATGAGCCTGGGAAACATTTTTTGCAGAGCATAGCTTTAATCTGAAATGTGCAGTGGTTCTTTGTAGTGATTCATGTTTATTTAACCTAAGATTATCAATATAAACAACCAGGAGAAAGAGATGCTTAAGGGATTTTGTGCAGGGCGAGGATGCAAGATGAGTGCAGTGAGGGTACAGTGACAGAATTCCTGCCCATTTAGCTGGGAAATGATGCATCTGTGCGAGAGCTCAGAATAAAATAAGGGACTATCTGGGCAGTCTGTTTTTTGCCCTTGAGGATTTGTTCTGTAGCTTCGCGGAATACTCTATGTACCCTCCAAATTTTCTCTCCTGCCGGTTTCAACTTTAGCCATTTTTATCAATCTAAACAACAATATTCCCATTGCTGACCTGTTTTCCTTCCTTCTTTCCCCCCAAATCCCATTTCATTGTCAACTCTGTGATTGGGGTGTTCCCTAACATGCTGGGGATTTGAAAATCAGAGTACTAGCATGATTACTGAATTTCCTTTGTGTAGTTTGGCAGTGGTTGAGTAAATGTTCCTTGGTGTAAAAGAGCAACATCAATTAGCCACTTGTAACTGTTCCATAGACATGATGATGATTCTTTGCTTAAATAATTTTTCAACAGCACAATATATGCATTGTTCACATGCCTGGAAAAAGGCCCTTTGGTCAAAGCCTTGTCTATATTTATGTAAATGGACAACAGAAAGTCTCAGCACCACTTAGATTTCCTGCCCTGAATGAAGTAAGTCTCTTCTTCGTTATTATTTGTATTTCTCCATTTCCTTAGAGGCTTTTGCTGAAGTATCACCAAAAAAATATACATCTATCTGAGCTTGCCACATAGGCTTTGTCCAGCTAACTAAAATGAGATAATTTGACATGTGCATGTCACCTCAAAGTAGGATGATCTCCTACAGAGACATTCCAGAAGGATCACCAGTTTCTAGGTGAACTGAACAGGGACAAGCTCTGTATGCCACAATGTCAGTCCTTCAGTATTTCTAGCCTCAGTGAAGGTAGAATCTTAATCTTTGAGACCCTGCATTGTTTCTGCTAAGGCAGTATATTATTTCTCTTACATTTCTTAAAATTATGAATTTGCCAGGTTTGGTTTGCCAAGTTAATCCCCTCCCCCCCCATGTGTTAAGTTTTCATTGAAATACATATGTATGATTTTCCAGATGTTTATATTCTTTTCAGATTTGTCTACCAGAGAAATATATTTTATAATTTTTTGAAATATTATATCTTAAATATTTCACGAACATGGGGGGGGGGGGTGTTGTATAGGTTTATCAATAATATACTTTTTCTTGGTAATATAAATAGCAAATTTGGAAAAGTAAGTATCAAATGATAAATTTGAGTTCTTGTATTGTTCAAAACTCCAAAATTGAGTAAAATCTCATT
The DNA here is from genome assembly GCA_036250565.1 of Sibynophis collaris. Taxonomy (NCBI): domain Eukaryota; kingdom Metazoa; phylum Chordata; class Lepidosauria; order Squamata; family Sibynophiidae; genus Sibynophis; species Sibynophis collaris. Next base: position 90,181 of record JANHFK010001954.1, on the reverse strand, counting down.
CAAAGGTAAATTTTATCTTTTTCTGGTGGAGTTCTCTGTGTATGTGAATATCCTTGGTAGAAGCTCCTATTTTCAGCTATTTTATCATCTGAGAAGGCAACTGAACCCAGGCACCTGTTGGTCAAAGTCTGTTAGCTAAGGTAGCTTCATTGAAATCCCCTTGATAGCCCTGGGTATGTAGGCTAAGCTTTTCTTCTTTTTTAAAATTATTGACCAATTTATTTTTTCAAATTAGCAATAACCTAACCAAACTTCTCTTCTAGACACTGAGCCAAATTTCTTAATGTTTTCTCTAGTATTCTTGATAGGCATTTATTTGGGGATATACAACTCATGTATATGTTGGGTAATATTTATCTTCATGATCAGTTCTTCCATTCTTCTGTGACCTATTTCCATATTAATGAGAAACAAACAAACAAAAAACTGATTTTCCAAATAAAATGACCCAAATTTTAAATTTAGGCAGCAGACATCTATAATTTAATATGGCAGAAATGACGTTTGCAACCAAAACAGCTGTTTTTAAACACTGCCAGAAGAAAACACATGGGATCAAACAGCTGTTCTGGTTTGAAATGAAATATGTTATACTAATGTTTTGTAGAAATATCTGGGACAGTGTGTCTATAAGTATAATGAATTCTTCTCTGCTTCTCCATCCACTTCACGTACAGTGTTTACCTCAGTTAGGTCCTAATAAGGGATAAAAGGATAAAAAGTGATGTTTATAGTAAATAAGCATATTTATCAGAAAAAAGATATCGTATGTAGCATAAAATTAGGAGGAAATTAATTTCCAAAACAGTGAAAATATTCATCCATCCATCATATTTATATAGCTCTCACAAAATGTGACTCTGGGTAGCATAAAATTAAAAACAAATCATAAAATGAACAAATTAAAAACATCCCACAATTTAAAGACATCAATATTATTAAAAGACTAGAAGAGAGCTATATATTCAGTATAGCTGATATTGTAGCCATCTCACTAGTTCACCATTTCTTGAGATTACCAAACCTGTTGACACAACCATGTTTTGAGGGACATTAGGATGGGCCAAGTGTCACCTCAGGAGGAATGATGTTCCACAGAGTGGGTGCCATAGTCACAAAGGTTGTTGTCCTGGGACCTGCGAGACGTGACTCCTTAACAAACAGGATTTAAAATGTCAAAGGTAATTTAAAGAAGCACTTTAAAATTACAGCTATTGCCCAATCAGGGGCAGGCATATAGTGGCTCCTAGAGTCCTTTTTTAGGTTCCTAAAACCCTGTTGCCCATATATATGTGTGTGCTTATATAGACAACTCTTGCCGTGAGACAAAAAGACTCTGGGTACATACATACATGATCTTCTTTAAAACTCATTCTCTCAGTTACATTGGCCACTTCAAATTTGAATGCGTCCAATCTGATTTTAATTGTTTATCTCTTTTTTTCCACTGGGGAAAAAAATTCTCTAGCCGTTTACTTCTTGCTGCATTGGTTCAGCTGGTCAGAGAACAACTCTTCCTCCACCATCACAAATCCCGGACCCACCTTTTTCATCCCCAATTATACCTCCTCGGACCTCATTTGGGGGGATCCTTGGACCAGGCAGCTGGAGTGGTCTGCTGGGGAAACCAGAACTTATCACCAAGCTGATCTCCGCAGGAACTCAAGATAGTGAGTGGGGCTGCCCCACTTCTCTGGAAGGCCAGCTTGGCTCTGTTATTATATTCCATGAAGCCTTGCAGCTATCTTACATCAAAGCCTTATATTTGACAGGTGAGCAATTTCGATGGGAGATTACTTTTTCCCTGCTGTTGTTTATCTCTTTGTTATTTATCTCTTTGTTTCTCTGATCTGACCATTGCTTTTCATAACTATTTCACTTACAGTTGTTGTTGTTTTTGCCTTTTATGAAAACCAACTTGCCTTGATTTTTCCTCCTATGTTGTGTTCTGCTTTCTCACTACTTTATGGACTTAACCACCCACACAATATAATGCGTATGTTCTAGTGTTCATTTTTCAAATCCTCCTTCAATTTCCTATTAAAAGGGAACCCTGGATAATACTACCGACCCGTGTCTGGCTCACATCTGTGACAATATTGGGCTTAAGCACAGCAAAAGCTTGCAGAGAATATTCATGTCTCTCAGGCTGAATTGTAGAAGCATGAAGTGTATGTTGGATTGTTGAGTATCATGACTCCAATAATTCTATTTTATTCCAAAAATAAGTATAAAGTAGTGATGAAGTTTCTCCCCTCCCCCTTGAGGGATGTTTTTAATTTTTTTTGAAGATTAAAATGAGTGGTTGCTAAAAGTATTACGTTTTGATCTAATCTACCATGCTTTTCTCTGTTCGGCTGAGAATTATGGGAATTCAGTATAGCTGCAAAATTCCAGGTTATGAAATGCTAAATCTAAGCAATATGCAACTTGTCTTTTAAGATAAGTATGACCTTAGAAAGAAATGAAATTCCCCATTTGGGTCAGAGAACAAATTTGAAATGTTACCTACAAATAGAGGCATTCACTCACCTTTCTGTTGCCTCTGTGAATTGGTTTTAGTATTGAGAGATAGTTTCAAAACTTAATTGAAACAAGAGAGAATGTAATTAAAAACGTGACCACAAACGTAAACTTCAATATCTGTTTTCTGTATGTTGAAGGTCCAAATTGTTTAACTCCTTGGAAGTCCCAAGAATCTGAACTGGTAGATTTGCCCAGCAAAATACTTCTTCACTATGCTCCTAAGGTAGTATTTAACATATTTTTTATCTATCTTGTAAATGTGATTAGAGCATTAGAAGTAGAGAAACTGGAGGAAGGCCATTTAACTTCCAGCTATTTGCCATGCTAACCGGGCAAACAATCCTCTCTTCTGAAGTAGAATGCCAGTTGCTAAGAATGAAAAGAGGTTCTTTCCTACTTTGTGGCATTTCAAATACTTTCAAATATTTTTCAAATATTTCAAATTTTAAGCCTATTCTTCTGCTATAAAAATATTGTGAAAAGCTTCATGCAGATCATGAACTACAGTATATTTTTCAGATTTAGTTAAGCAGCCTGTTGCTTTTAAATAGAATACATACAATGAAGACTGCCTTTTAATCATGAAAAAACAAAGGCATTCTTCAAAAGGAGTAGTAGGCGTGGTGGACATAGGGTGGAGATTGCTTAACAATGTCTTCTAGCAGATTTGAAGCAAGTCAATCAGTCTGGGATTGAATGTACTAGGGCATGAATCTATACACCCTTATTACTGGGATTAGTATATACTTAGCAGCCACAGGTGTGTAACTGCCTAGCAAGTGTACAGTTGCTGAATTAAGAACAAAACCTTTCCTTTCTTTCTTTCTTTCTTTCTTTCTTTCTTTCTTTCTTTCTTTCTTTCCTTCCTTCCTTCCTTCCTTCCTTCCTTC
>JANHFK010001953.1:15812-30380 GCA_036250565.1 Sibynophis collaris | reverse complement strand
AAAATGGAACTTTGAAGCATGATCGTTTTGGAGTCCATTTATCTGGAGGGGGATTTCTGGAACTCTGACACATAGTCCTTGATATTTAAGTCTAAACTCTAGAAATCTATTTTTTCAAAAGGATATTATCATTATGATGCAAATAGGAAACCTTGTTTTTGTCAAGGCAAAAAGGCTGGTTTAGTCTCCAGGCCTTTGATCATCTTAGTTGCTCTTCTTTGAACTTTTTCCAAAGTCTCAACATCTTTTTTTGTAGCATGGTGACCAAAATTGGTTGCAGTATTCCAGCTGTGGACTTACTAGGTTTCGTAAAGCGGCACTAATACTTCATGTGATCTTGGTTCTATGCCTCTGTTTCCTTTATTCTATTTCCTTTAACCTTCTCATGTCCTGCCTCATTCATGTGTTCACCTTCCCAATATTTAGTCTTTTTCTGTTCCACATGGAGGAGATGAACCTAATGACTGCTTAGTTCCACAAAGCAACCTCCATTCCTAAAAGTATCTGGGTGGCCTTCAGATCAAATTTTGGATATGTAACCATTCCATATCCAAGTAATACTTCAGATTTCCACCAGCCACAATCTTTGACGTTTTAATTCTCAAGTCTAGAGCTTTAGCATTTCAAAAGGAGGTTATCAGTGCTTAAACAAACAGGAAGGCATATTTTTGTCAAGACAAAAAGCACTGTGTCTTCCTTTGGCAACTCCAAAGTCATCTTTGGAGGTGGGACTAGACTGGTTGTAATTCCAAGTAAGTTTTAGCGTTTTTGTTTTAGTCTTATGGTCTGTGCAAAATCCTTGCTCATCCCCCATTATATGCTCTATGTTTTCAGTGATGATCAAAACCACCCCCAATTTATATGCAGTCTTCAGTGATTATAAACAATTCTCAGAGTTATTATGCACATGTCCCTAATCATGACTTGGTCATCAATATTTAACTTCATACCTTTATATTCAATATTTAATGCTTATGATGTTTGGGAGTAGAACTTCTTAGAACTGCCAAAATTAAACCATCCATACCCGTGACAAAAACAAAAGAGGATTTGAAGTCTCCTCAGGACTTCTCATCCAAGTTGGCGTAAGCGATGACTTTATGTAAAGACTCAGAACACTGTGATAAGTTACAGCACTTCTAGAGTTGTCTTTGGGACTGGAACAGAGCTGAAGGTTCATCCACGTGAGTTTCTCAACAAAGATAAACTCTCTGTAATTGTACCAATAGTGCATTTGGGATTTAAAAAAATCTGTTTTTGTAGAGTTGCAGGCTGATTCTGACTTTGACTTCTAAGCATTTCTTATAGAGATGGAGTTTTAAGGGCAACAGAAATAAGAAGAAGGTCCTTCTTAAATATGAGGGAGACCACAAGAGGACCTTAAGACTGAGAACTTCATTGTTACACTGGGATGTGAATATAAACCTTTAAAATGGTTTAGATATCCTTTCAGGTGGGAATAGGACAACCTCATGTCCTATGACAACCTTGAGAGGGGAAAGATCACATTTCATGCAGGATTACAAAAATCTGAATGATTAGCAGATGGGAACAAAGTGTGCATAGCAAATGTGTGTCTATCTGGATTTTTTTGCATACTACCCTGTTTTCCCCAAAATAAGACATCCCCTGATAATAAGCCCAATCGGGCTTTTGAGCGCATGGCAATAAAACCAAGTGCTTATTTCAGGGTTCAAAAAAATGTAAGACGGGGTCTTATTTTGGGGGAAATACGGTAACTAGCCAAAGTTTACTTCAATAACTGCTGAAATTTTTAAAAATATTCAGGTCATTTTAGTTTATTTTTTATTTATTAAACTTAAAGTTGATTTGTTTAATTTAGTAACTGAGTTATTTTGAAAATATTATTCTCAATATATGCTTGTTAGTTGCCTAACTAGAGGAGAAAGAATAAAAATTAAGGACTTCCCATAACATAATAGTCACATGTTTAGCTTACTACTTAACCTTATCATATAAGTCAGCATTAGATCTTTAGTTGGTTTTTGTAAATTCTAGACTGTCACTGTACAAACAAACTTATATGGTTGAAATTCTGAAAGCTATCTAACTATCGTTAATGCTGATTTAAAAGAACTATAGTTTGCTGGAAATATAAACTTCTGTTTTTTGGTCACAACTAACAAAGGTATCTTGGAGTTTTTTCAGTTACAGGTCATCACCTCTCAGTGCATGTTCCCTGAAACTGCCTAGCCCAAATTTGAACTTTCTACAGCAACAACAGTGTAGGTAACCATACAAATTATGTATTTACCAAATTTACAAACTAATATTGAATCTTGTCAAATCTTCACAGCAGCTTATAGTAAGATACCAAATAAAAATGTGTATAATAAATAATATAGAATGCTGTAGAGATGGGCCTGCCTAACTTCTAGAGGGAGTCTGTTCCGAGTGTTCCATAACATTAATTCCATAGTGGAAAAGCACTGTTTTCTGGCTTTAGACTTCCTCAACTAATGGAAGTTAGGATACCATGAATCTCTTTTCCTGGACGATCACCTTAGCAGAATTGCAATAGGTGATCCTGAAATTACCTAAATACAAAACCATAAAGGCTTTTGTAAGTCCAAACTAATATTTTGAATTGCACCTGGACCCTGGTAGCCATTGCAGGACCCACAGTATAATATAATATTGATCATGGCAAGTAGCATACATTAACAAGTGAGCTACTGTATTTTGGACTAATTATAGGTTATAAATGGCCTTCAGAAGCAACTCTATGAAGGGCACATTACAATACTTTAATTGATGGGTCACAAGGACATGAATTACCTTAGCTGATTCAACCTGCAAAAAAGAGGGCTGAAAATGGCTCACCCATAAGTCTTCCCAGCCACAAGCATCCATCCCACCCTTATGATGTTTTGGAAGTCTTAAAAAAAATGGCTGTTCTCCAAAGCTTCTAGGGTAAGGTGTTTGTGAACCCCTGATGGTAATGCTTTTTTGTTAGAGAAAGTATGCTTTTTATTGCTTTCCTTTTATTCTTATTTTGATGTAAAGCCATTGTGGAATTATTATGAAATCAGGCATCCTCTAAATCTCATAAATCCAGCAAATAAATCTGTCTTTTGAGCAGAACTAGCTATGAATGATAGTATGGTCCATTCAACAGATGACAGAAACCAGAATGAGCAAACAGTAATTCCATCTTGTTAGAGTTCAACTTTAGCCCATTTCCTCCTGTCCAAAACTCAGCAGCTTGCATGCACTGGGATAAGACACTGGGATAAGACACTGGGATAAGACACTGGGATAAGACACTGGGATAAGATCAGCAACATCTCTAGTAGATCCAGGGTAGAAATATAAAGCTGAACATCAGCATATTGATTGTATCATACTCTAAACTGGGATGCCATCTCAAAATGGTGTCATATAGATGCTAAAGAACAGTGGGTAAGGACTAGTCTGTATGAGTCCCCATTCTTTCTTCTCCCAGTACCGCTGACTAAATTGCCTACTGAGATAGGAATGGATCCACTTCAGAACACTGTACTGAATCCCCAGAAGGATACCATGGTGAACAGTACCAGAATCTACAAATTGGTCACATAGGACAAGAAGGGCACACTTTCCAATATCAGGGTCCCAATAAAGGCTATCCATTGGAGCAATCGATGTTGTTTCCATCCCGTGTGCAGCTCAACATCCTGACTGAAAAGAGACCATGTAATCTGCTTTCTGTCAAATTATCTACAGTTGAATCTAAACATGTTCACTCAAAAACAAGTTTGTAAACTGGTCTATAGTTATCAAACACTGCTTAGTAAGAGGAAGATTTCTTATTGAAGGTTAATAGTACCTTGCTCTCCCGAGGGTGAAATCCCAATGGAAACCACGTTCTAGTATTAATGCAGTAAGATAAAGGAAGTTTCCAGATAAAATTGCTTTTTTTTCCCAGTTAAAAGATACTGACTTGGTTCACCAATGCCAAATCATGACTTGTTTTAACCAAATTCTACTAAACAAAAGCTGATGTAACCTCACAAATAAGATGTAAACCACATTTTATACATCATAACAGTTGGATTCTTTATCTTTTAAAACCAAAATGACATTAAAAAAATTGTTTAGAACAATTGAGTCATAGCTTTTAAATCTATCTAACACATTTTCTGAAGTGAAGAAATGCAATGAAAGGGAAACACTGAGTTTCAGATAGAAGACAATGTATTTAGGTCTCCTTCCCAATAATACCTCATGGGTGAGGCAAAGCAAAATATAATAAAAACAAGGCTGGAAGCAATTTCAGATGAATATGCTATAAACCAGTTGTAGTCTCATTCTTATTTAGTTATATTTGTAGAAATGATACTGGAAATTTAAAACTTGACAGTAAAGATTCCACTGTGCTAAGCTGCAACGTTATTTGGCTTTCATTGAATATGAAGTGTGGATTCAAATATTAGCGATATAAAGCATGATTGTGGATTAGTATTGGGTATGAAAAATAGAATATGTTTCTTCAGCTTCTAGAAAGTGGTGCTTTTATGTTTTTTGAGGGATATAAATTGGCAAAATAGATCCTAAGCTTCATAAAAGCTTAACACTCCCATTTCATAATTTAATCCTCTTTCTGAACCTATTTTACGTCTTAGCTGCACCTATGTTTGGATTAAGATCATCAACACCGAAATCTAATATGACAGAGGATAGGCCCTCTACTATATTATAATCCATGACAAATTACAAATGTGTTCATACAAAATATTACATTAAATCTCATTATGCTTAGTATAATGCTATGGGTTATAGATAGTATGCTAAAATAATATGTAGTTTGTTTGATTTTAGCTTAGCCATTGGACTTATCTGAATAAGGTGCACCATAAATTCTCTTAACTTTCTGGTCTTCTCATATATGATGGATTACATCTGTCATCCCTACCCACCCATTAGGGAAGGAATACTATTTAATATTTGAAAGGATAGATGCAACTAGTGGCTTTCCCTAAAAAGTGTCTTTAACCCATCCCCAGATAGGACAATATACTGGAGATTAAAAGAGTTCCCCAAAACTGTCAATTCATTCTTTTATTAATTTCACAAAACAAAAGGAAGATAGTTGATATCCCCACAATGTTTGCTACTTAGTAATTCCATTTGCTTGACTAAAATGTAATCAGAACCCTAAATTAAAGCAAATTAAAGTGTAGGCGAATAGGTTTTAGAAATTACATGTCCTGTAGAGTACTGTTTGTTTTTAATCTATTAGTATTCAGTCATCCTCCTCCAGTTAACAAATAAAAATTCATCCAAATTCAGCCTTTCCTCAATAGGGAATATTTAACTGCTTGGTCAATTAACATCAGATAAAGAATCCATTCAATCTTGAGCTAAACAAAATTGTCAGTATGAGATCACCAGAAATCCCCAAACTGTAGATTAGACTGAAATTTGGGGGGGGGGGGGAATGCATACAAAAGCGGTGACAAATTACTTTTGATATTATTGACAAGAAAGCAACATGGATATAATTGAGCTTGATTCAAATAGGATTTTACTTTAACCTCTTGATTGCTTGAATTTTTTATTCTACATTCATTTCATCTTGTATGTTAGTTTTTAAGTATGGTAGATAAATTATCAGAATTGAATGTAGTATTCTAAGTATCCCAAATGAAGCAATACTGCAATGTTATAGTATATGAAGCACAGAAACTGAATATTTTCAGTTTGGATTGGATTTCCACAGGTGAATTTGCTTCTTGTCACATTTTATGGAATTATTTTATTATTTATTACTGGATTGTTATATTATTTATTTAAGAAAATGTATATGGCTGTCCAATGCACTCTCAGTGACTCCGGGCAACTTACGAAGCTAGAAACCCAGCATACAAACAATAGCAAACAATAACCCCTCATTCCCCTGGTGACAGCAATTTTATCAAAAAGTGCCTGATGCTCAACCCACTACAGCACAACCAACACAAACTATAAAGGGTATAACACTGCCATACATGAAAAACATCTCAGAAACAGCCAAGAGACTATTACAGCACAATGTCATCATCAGAGCACACAAACCAACCAAAGTCCTCCAAAACATCTTAAGTGCGGTAAATCAAAAGATCTAGTAGCCCAAGAAGAAAAAAGACAGGACTAATATACAACATATAATATAGAGACTGTTAACAGCCATTATGTATGACAAACAGGCAGAAATCTAGCAGAATACATCCATGAACATCAACTAGCAATCAGAAGACACAATGATGAAGCTCCTTAATTTCAAAACACATAGACAACCATAGTTTAAACTGGGAAACTGTGAGCTTCTTAGACTAAGCTAAATCCAAAAATGTTAGGGGATTCCTGGAGACTTGGCATGCAGACAAATCAGACCAACAATCTGAAATGAGGACACTTACGTTCTTATGAGTTTTAACAGTATACTGGACAATCTGTGCCTAATTAGGTCATTGTTTTAAAGTTATTTCTTCACCTAAAGAGAAAAATAATGACCAAGCATGGGCAAAAAAGCAATGGAAGTGGGAGTGACTTCCAACTTCCTATCAGCTTACTTATTGTGGGAATCTGGCAGGGAGCATTGAAAATCTTCCTTCCCAGGTAAGGGTGCTGTTAGATGTGGGAAGGGAGTGAGGGATTGTGAAATTGGATGGCAAACTTTCATGAAATGTTGAAAATGTATGTTCTTCTGTGGTATTCAGTTTTATAGTACAGTATGATCAGTACTGTAGTGTTGTACTATACTATACCACAGCATTCACCATTATTCAAATCAGTGTGGGTTAGAAGGAGCATGGATACTTCAATAGAAGAAAATACCAATTGAGTTGCCTTGGATAACAACATAGGAAATCTCTCGGAACCACTTCGCTTGGGTAGAATTTAACTGTGGGGTTTTAGCAGTTAATAATTAGGGTTATTAGGTTCTAAATGGGGTCTTTTAAGGGGTTATACAGTCGGTTTAATTTGTTTTAATATGTGTTTAAATTCTGTGTTACATGTTTTTAACACGAATTGTAAACCGCCCCGAGTCCCACAAGGGAGAGGGGCGGTCTAGAAATCTGAATAAATAAATAAATAAATAAATAAATAAATAAATAGTAAGAGGCATAGAGAAAAACTAGGTGTCAGCATAGGTTCATTCATATGTGCAAAATTTCTTTATGGACATATGCAAAATTTCCACACCAAAACTTTTCAGTTCCAAAGCATTCCATTATAATGCTGGTATGGATTATTCCACCTAACCAGTGGATCATGCAAATTTGAGTTGGTTGCTAAATCCTTTATATAATTAAATGGAGATTACTTTGCTGTGTTCATGACCAAAAGTCCATGCAATCTGTACTCTCTGTTCTGACATAATAATATCTTGTCTTCTGTTCATAGAGATTAAGTCAGGAGAATTCCAACCAAATTGGCTTTTCTGCCCAGCCTGCCAAGAGTTGGTAAGGCCTTAATCCTTCTCATGAAGCCTTGCCCTATTTCTCACAATTTCCTCCCACTCCTTGGAATTCACAGAGGAAAGGAAGAATTCTAAGATGTATATTACAATTTTTCTTCATGTGGTTTTAAATTACTTTTTGTTTTAAGAACTTGATGTAGCAGGTAGGGCTATTTTGTGTTTGGTTATTGCTGAGGAAAAGAGGACTAAACATTACATTGCAATTACAAAATTGTATTGCAACGAGGCCTTAAGATAAGATTGATGAGTGTTAAAGGAAGCTGTTTTAGAGCCATTCATTTGGAGGAAAGCATTTGGGGAGAAGCCCAAATGTGTGTGATGAGGTGAGTTTTTGAAAGAAATCTTCTGAGACGAATCTTTCTCTTTCCTACGATTGGATACTTTATGTTTGCCTTGTACATTTCTTTTAATATTTGCAGTTATGAAAGTCTACTCTAAGTGGTATGAATGAAGTCTGTAGAAAGTGTGCTGTGGTTACATCTTCAGAAGAGTGAATTGTCTTCATCTCCTTTGAATTCTGACCACACCTTTTGTTGGCATTGAGGATTCCAGTTTGGTTGCTCAGAATCAGTTCAGAGCTTAGAGTGAAATAAATGCATCTCCCTTGGTAATATAGACTATAATGAATTTTGCTGGAAAACGCCTACAGTACAAATAACTCAACTGAATATGGTAGATGTGTCCCTTTTATGTTTTCCATTGGATGACTTTGAGACTTCCCTATTGTATAGTTATAAAATTCCTCCACATGAACTACCTCATTCTTTCTTGAAGGATGAAAAAGTCTGCTGTCCGTCTGCATAAAATCCAACTTATGTTCCATGGTCAGTAAAGCAACAAATTACAAATGCTGATGTAATTACACTGGCATTTATTTCCGTACCTAGGCACTATAGTTTCTTTATATTCCATACTACATAAGGCCATACTACACAAATCGTTACAAATTGCTAATACATTTAATTTTACTGCTTTTCTTTCACTTAATCACAGGATCTTCTTGTTTTACACCACACTCACGTAGCTCTCAAAGCAAAGCTTATCAATGTATGAATTGAGGGGGGTTGATTTTTTTAAAAATCTGCCTGTTTAGGGGCTGAGTGTGCCTGGCCCAAGGGTTACCAAGGTAACTTCCCTGTCTCAAAGAGGACTAGATCCATAGCCTTATTGGACATTGAACTTGACTTACTAAACTACATGAATCGGTGACATATTTTGGACACTATTTTCTCATAAGGGCAATGCTTGTACAATAAAATGTGTCATTTGTGTCAACCTGCTTCTACTAGCCCAGCTTTGTTTTTTGTTTTAGTGACTATTCTCCTTGCTTTTTATAACAAATGTAACATTGCCTTAGTTCCTTAATATATTTTCCTCTCTGTATCATCTTTGTCATTTTTTGTATCATACCTGTTAAATTATATACCTATGAGTTACTCTTTGGCATATAATTTTAAGTACTTCTATAAATTATGCTACTGTTGGATCCTTATCCGAAATCCTTAATTGCATGCTATTTAATCAGATAGCCATTTGAATTGAAAGTGATTGCGAGGTAACCAAGACATTGGCCAGTCTAACTATGACTTACATGTGGTAATACCATGAGTTGGTGCCTATCATGCAATGAAGTGGGAAAATCCAAATTTTAGATAATAATCTAATCATAAGAGCATTGAGGAATCCATGTCTGTGTTTCTAAAGTACAAACAAAAATAGTTTCATTCATCTCCAGCAAGCTATCTTGGGGTTCATTGGGGTAAACCCAAATTTGCTTGTATGATGTTGGGTGGAAGCTAAATTTTTTAGATACTGTTGATAGGATTCCCATGCAGCTTTCCTTAATAATTACTGATTTCTTATATTGAAGAGTGTATCTTGTACCCAGTTGCATACCTAGGAGATATAAATCATAATAGTTTTAGAAATATTTACCCAGAAGATCTGTCAAGCACATTTCACTGCAAGGTATCACTGATTTGTTTGTAATAGTATGTTAACTGTCAGCTGCAGTTACCTATCATTCTTTCAGTTTGAAGAAGTTGAATTAGATAGATCCTTGGACTTTGTTGTAGCTCACATCACAGTATGAATATATATATGGTTACCTTGCTTCAGTTAATTAATATGATGCAGGAGATCACTAGAATTCATAATTAGAACTCTTGCCGACTTAACAACTTAAGGCCCTAGGTTCTTAGTTCATTATTATGATAGACTTCTAGGAACCATGTTCATATAATTATATTCATAAAGTAAGATTGAAAAAAATTATAGACATTCCTAAACATAGTTGCAAGATTGCATTTATCATTAATTTATGATGAGTTGCTTTATCTATGAATAGGGTGCCTTAGGATTGTAGATGTTTACTTGTTTTTTCTCTGAAACTTTCGTTTGCTTGACTTGTGACTTATTTATCAAGGCTACATAAAATCATTGTAGCAGGAAATTTCCAAAACAGGTAATTATTCATTGAATAAAGGTGTAACATTTCTCAAAATTCTGAAGCAATGAGAGGTCATGAATTGATGTCATGATTCCCAGAGAAAATGAGAAAAAAATAAACATCTTTTGCCTGTGGCTCCAACCCTTGAATTGTGGCAACCATGTGTCTTACTTGCTAGCCTGCAGATATTGTAGTTAAATGCTAGTGAATAATACGATCTCTCATATATGACTCAGTTGTGGATGAGAAGGCCCACTCAGTATGTGTACAACTGAGATCTGAGATGAAAAGCTAAATGGTATGTGTTTTCTCTTGGTTCTCAGAAGAAAACTCTGAATTGGGGAAAGAATGTTTATAATCTAGATGTAAAGTATAGAGGATGGCGTTGTCAAACTTATGGAAGGTCTATTACCAGGGCAATGATCAGATAAAAGCTGCTTAATGCCAAGAAAGAGATTTACAAAAATGCTTCAGACACCATCCCTTCTAATTCATATGAAGAGGGAGAGGTGGAATAGTAATTCAGAATTGCAAATTCTGTTACTGTAGCTGTTTTTTTTAAAGTACCATTTGGCTCATATAGGGTGTCTGTTTCTTAATTTGGTCTACCTTGCAAGGCTAAAACTTTATCAATTTCCTTTCTTTTTCCAGGCTCCCTTATTCATTCAATTGCCATTCTAATGTTTTTACCTTCATGGACTCTGTTGTTACCTGGTCATAACAAATTTTGTGGGGACACTATGTTCTTTCTGAAAGATTTCAATATTCACAATGAGACTGCCATGGTTTGACCCATTCAGGATTTATGGCTGTCAAAACAGTGGATGAGATTGATCCTATTAGCCATCCTACAAATTTACCAGTCGTGGACAGCTTTTTGGTTTACTGAGTACTGGGTCTGACAATCAAGTTGATACCATTGCAATAAAAGCAGCAAAGCAGCAGTTTTCGCAATCAGAGAATTTTTGAGGGAAGAATGAGCCGGGGAAAAAATTGCCTATAGGCACATCACATGAACTTTCAGGGTTATTTATTGGTAAAAATGCTTGTATCCACTGTGGGTTGGATGCCAGTTGGACAGATTCTATTATTACTAATGAGATGTTATCTTGTGACATGAATTGAAATTCATTTGAACATGCAGGATCTGTGAAAGTAGATAAGATGCTCTTGAGATTCACCCTTCTACCTCTATGTAGAATCCATATCCTTTCTTCATTTGGGTGTCTAAATGGAGCATAGGTTGCTGGATCTAGGAGGTTGTCAATGCTTTATTGAAAGATGGATTGATACTCCTTCATTGAAAGAAGTAATGTGCAGTGCACTGTTTCCAAACTTCTTGTTATAGGTTTGTGGAAATACTTACAGATGATCCTAGAGGAAGCAGAGAGATACCACCCATCATGGGACAGAAGCAGTATTGGTCACTAGATGACCATTAAGATCCAGATGGAGGAGTATGCTCCTCTTGATCTTGTCAGATCTTTCAGCAGCATTGATCCCCTAGAATTGATGACACTCAATTATATATTGCCATTTCATGTCAAGCTAGAGATGCCATGGGGACTTTTGAATCAGTACCTGGGAACTGTGAGAATCTGGATCAGGTAAAACAAGCTCATATTCAATTTTAGCAACATTCTGGTTGAAATTGTATTCCCTCAGGGAACATGGTTAATAATTTGAGGCTCCTCCTGGATTTGCAATTACTGCTTATATGGCTAATAGAAGTTGTACCTAGGGAACCTTTGAACAGCTTTGGCTGCTGTGTCAGTTGTGGTTTTATCTAGACCAGGATGCTCTCATCTCATTAATTCATGCCTTGAACACTGTTCTGTTCAACTTAACTGCTAAGTTCTCTGCATGGGCTACCTTTGAAGGCAACCAGAATCTGCAGCCAATATAAAATGTAGTACCAAGCTTACTGGTTCCACCAATACAGAATTACAATTATACTAAAGTTATTCATTAGTTGTCAGTATGTCTAATTAAGAGTCCTAGTCATTGCTTTTCAAGTCCTGATGCTCCACTGGCATACATCAGGTGACATCTTTCTTAAATTAAAACTGCTTACCTGATCTACTGAAAGAGGGAGGGGGCCTACTGAATGTTCATAAGATTCCTAGGGCATGAGGCATTACTTGTAATAGCTCCATCTCATGAAATACTCTCCCCTGTCCCCAAGAATTATGTGTAACCCTCACCTTGCTATAAAGCTTGTTAACTATGAGGGCCCATCTTGAATTTTATCTCAAATTCTATCTCTGCTTTCTGTGATTATTTGTTTTTGATACGATTATGATTTAGCTATTTATTATTTTAGATTTTTGTTTTTTTGCTTAATGTATGCTTTGGGATTGTGGCAGGTTATAAATACTACAAATGCCAGGCGCAAACAACCAGGCCCACAAGTGCAGCATTCAAGCTAACTATTTTATTATGTTCTTCCTGTAATGCAGGAATCTCCCCAGTCTAACAGCTCTTCCTTGGGAACAATTAGATAAGACTCCAAGTAATTCATGGAGGGGTGGTTCTGTCCTTTTTACACTTGCACACTGCCTCTAAACTAGCTCCCTGCTTGATACCTCCTCTCTGACAGGTTGGGTGCTTCTCAACATTAAAATAAATATATTATTTTGTTGTGGTCAAATAACTTCATATTGAAATTTAGACTTCTAGTAACTATCCAATTTTGCAGAAGTGGATTCAGATGTATTCCAGAAGGTCCTATGGACTATTTTAGGTAGTATGCCAGGCAGTCTTCTCAGAAATGGAATATGAAAATGAACCAGATAGTTAATGCAATAATTCAATCAATTAATGAATTATTGATATCAATATCTGGGAAGATCTTGGAAAAGATAAGCAATAAATCTGCAAACACCTAGAAGTAAATAAAGTTATAACCAGTAGCCAACATGGGTTTGTCAAAAACAGATCATGCCAAACAAATCATATCATTCTTCAACAAAGTGATTAAATTAGTGGATCAATGAAGTACTAATGTAGAACTTCATAGTACACTTAGATTTCAGTAAAGCATTTGATAAAGTAAATCACAACCTACTTTATGGCAAACTAGAGAAATGTGGGATATACAGCACCACCCCAGATGGGTTTGTAACTGGCTGACAAATAGTATTCAACTTGTAATCCTCAATAGTAAAGGTAAAGGTTCCCCTCGCACATATGTGCTAGTTGTTCCTGATTCTAAGTGACAGTGCTCATTGCCGTTTCAAAGCTTAAGAGCCAGCACTGTCCAAAGACGTCTCCGTGGTCATATGGCCGGCATGATTAAATGCCGAAGGCGCACGGAATGCTGTTACCTTCCCACCAAAGATGGTCCCTATTTTTCTACTCACATTTTTTTACGTGCTTTCAAACCGCTAGGTTGGCAGAAGCTGGGACAAGTAACAGGAGCTCACTCCATTATGCGGCACCAGGGATTCGAACCACTGAACTGCCAACCTTTCGATCAACAAGCTCAGCATCTTGGCCACTGAGCCATCACGTCTCTTAAATAGAACATTGGGTGCATGTCTATGTCTGTACACAGGGTCCCCATTCTCTTGCTCTTCAACACTGTGTGGGTCTTCATAGTGTTGTGAAGTGTGTTTTCCTTGCCCCAGACCTATCCACGATAGGGATGTCGCACAGTATCTTCTCATTTGGTGAGCAAAATCATGTTGCCTGTATAGTGGAAACTCGTCAGAGTCCTTCCCACAGGTCTATCAGACACCAAAGTCAACTCAGATCAATGCCATCCGTGACAGCTTGTGTGGTAGAACTTCTGGTTTGCAATTCTCAGTCATCTGATGCCTTTCCTCAAGGAGAGGTGGCTTTCACTGGTTTAATTGGACAGGTTTTGATTCAATCTTCAGTCGGTCTGATGTGGCAGCAGAATCTTTCACATTTCTCCCATTTGCAGAAAACAATCAAAGAAGTCATTCTTAACATTAGGTGTTATGTCAAGCTGGTCTGTCAGTCAGTGTGTGTGTGTGTGTGTGTGCACGCACTCACACGCATGCACGTGTGAAATATATCTAATACCACAGTGCCTATTCTGCTTGACAAGAACTCTTGACAAGAAGGTGTGATTAAATTTTAGCAGATGCAAGGCACTGAATAATACGCAATAACAAGAGGGCTCAAATTAGGGGAGAGTAGAATGTATGAGCTTCACTGCAAAACATAATTTAATAGTCCAACAATATGTATAGCTTTGACTATTCAGTAGATAAACCCATGTTAGGTGATTTTTTTTATGCCAACTAGAAAGATGTGAAATCTCCTTGATCCATTGTTATCAGGCTTTATGGGAAAGGTTTGGTTTTTTTTTTAGTACATCCAGACTTTGCTATAGATGTTCATTCCTAGCAAGCCCCTTCATTCCGTCGGCCTTCGCTTTCATTTTTGGAAGATTCAAGTAACAGTTCCCAACCTCTGGGTCAAAATAATGTTCCATCCTGATGTTATCCTTCCCACATATGCAGGGGTGAAATTCAGCAAGTTCGGACAGGTTCTGGAGAACCGGTAGCAGAAATTTTGAGTAGTTTGGAGAACTGGAAAATAACACCTCTGACTGGCCCCAGAGTGGGGTGGGAATGGGGATTTTGCAGTATCCTTCCCCTGGAGTGGGGTGGGAATGGGGATT
>JANHFK010001951.1:186435-196529 GCA_036250565.1 Sibynophis collaris | reverse complement strand
ACATTTCCCCCACGCATGTACACCCCCACGCACGTGCTCCACCCCGAAGACCAACTGGCCAGCAGGAGGCCCGTGCGCAGGTGCAGCAGAGGTGAAGTGGAGCAACAGCTCACATGCCATCACAGAGGGCGCTGCGTGCCACCTCTGGCATGCGTGCCATAGGTTCGCCATCAAAGTCCTATGTGAATGTATAAAGGATGACCAAAACAAATCAAAACCTGGGAGATTAGAAAGGTCAGACTATTTATTATTCTCTGAATTATTTCCCCCTCAATAACTGTATAATATGTCCAATGAGTCAATCACTTTTTAATAACTTTATTATGAAATAAAAGAAGCACTGAATCCACTGGATGTCCAAACTTGTGCACCAACCACATGAACCATTTTTTAAAATTTAAAATATCTAAACAACAGCACACGAATAGTGCATAAGCTAATTTCCATGAATACATTGTATTTAATTATGTATCTTGAAAAATCTTCGTCAATTATTGTTCATATGGAGACTCACTGAAATGTATAATTCAACCCAATTTTCTAAACATTTACATGCAACTGCAGCTGTTCTGATATACAGATATAAGGTCAGATTTGTACAATTTGATTTGCAATCTATCATATTAAAAAAATTAAAATGCACAAATTGTACACACATACAAGTAAACAATCATGCATAGTACTCTGAATGAGGGACTTTGGACATGCACAGAGTCATGAGACCTACAGATGGCTTTCTGTATCAGTTGTGGGAAGTCTGTAAATAGTGAATGATGCTGAGAAAAACCCTTCTTCTGAGTTGTGGATGCAAAGAATGACCAGGAATGCCCCATCCAAGTGACCCTTTAATAGAATACTTCTGTTTATTCCAGACTTTGCAAACCCTTAATTGGGAAAGAATCAGTAGAGAAACAGACAGCTGAAGAACAAGTCTGGTGTGAATAGATAGGAGGAAAAGGAGAAAACCTCAAACCTTAGTGGGCAGTATACAGAATATCAAGATTGTAAGTCACCATGTTCAATATAAGTAATGCTATTTTATTTCTTTAACAACCTCTGTCTATAGCCAACTTTCTTCTAACAATTTTCTATAGCCAACTTTCTGCTAACAATTTTCTTATCACAAAGAAAGGATAAAAATTGGTACTATAAATTTCATTAAATTGTAATAACAGATCCATTTACAGAAATAATTCTGTAATAATAGAGATAAGGGTACAAAGTACAGCAACTGAATATACTTGAAACAATGATTTGTGGTAATGTTGTGTATTTTCATTTAACGAATGAGCTGGTTTTTCAATATTTTTCTTTTTTTGCCTACTTCACTTGAGTTTGATAAAAGTTATTAGGAGTTTTAAAGCTCATATATCTAAGTATATGATAATATTTAAAATGGAGGACAGAATCCAACACTGAGCGCCCATGCATTAGTACAAGTGATAGCAAAAGTTTATAAGGCAATTATTTTTACGCATAAATAATCAATTATAAATTGATGGGAATTGATGGGAATTCATAGAGCAGCAAATTGGTATGAAACAGTCATAAAACAGTACTGGACTCATAGTAAATTTACTATAGCTTCAATCTCCAATCATCCCATCCCATCTACAAGTTGATTACAATACAATTTGTTAACAAGGTTTTGGAAGTTCAACCTTGTCTTTCTCTTATTACTGTTCACAATTTTTATTACTTTTATACATTTACATAATGTTCATTATTATTGTTTTTCCTATTAACAATTTTGTTATTAATATAATTTATAAATAACAGGCTAACAATTTGTAAATAAATTTAGAAATGTAACCATTCAAAATTCTTTTTGTCTGTTTTTCAAGGGGTGGAAAACCAACATTGCTGTATTATATTAATCAGAATTCAACTAGGGAGGATGTTATATGTATATGTGTTAGTTGTTTTCTTTTTTTAAAAGAATTTTTCTTGTTAATTTTTTTGTTATGTTTTTTCTTTCTTTTAAAATATTGTAGCATTTTGTATTTGAGCCTTCTTTGAATAAACTAAAATTTTCCATTAAAAAAACAGTACTGGATATTTTTGAATTGCGAATTAAGCAATGTTTTCTCCATAAACAAAAGGACTCACTGATTTGGGGGGGTGGGGTGATCCCTCTGAAAAGAGAATAACATGGAAGTTCTTCCAATTTTGGATGTATGTCCTTGCTCTGTTTCTTGACCAGCTCTATTTTTGGAACCAGTAAGCAATTGAAGATTAAAGTGAAAGTCCTAACATAAAAGGCTACAGCTGTATCCTCGCTTATCAATTGTAACACTCATTATTTTGTTTTTCTTTTTTGGGGACCTTGTATTACTTCAGTTGTCTTGCTTTGCAGTTTATTCTACAAATCTAAATGCAATTCATAAGATTTTTTTCTAATATCAAACTAAAAGTGATGGTTGACTGCAACAATTGCATATTTTATGCACAACTATATAGATCTCTCAAAATGTATAAATACTTTTTTTTTTAAAATCCAGATATACATAAATCTTTCTACAGTAAGGTAAAACACTGAGATGTACTTTTGTAATAGATGTTCCACCTGGCCATGAGCAATAATGTTATGTTGGCTTGCAAAGTAGCATCTGAATTACAAATTCTAGCTTGCGTAGAATATCTTCAAGTAAAACTTATGTTAGTATGATTGTGACATACATAAGCCAGAATTTATGAGTTTTACCCTTATAGTTAGCAGGACAGTGTGTGGTACAAGGGTGAGTAAAACTGATATCCCAGTTTATTCCTAGTCTATATTACTAAAAAGGCTTGATTTAACAAAACCATAATAGATAGCAGGGCCTATATGGTGTGTTGGAGACTGAAACTTTACAAATCAGAGCAGTAAATGCACCTGTGAAATTAAGAGAATGATACAGAAGACATGGATGAAAATAAGCAGATTGTATAGGAGTTGATGAATATATGCCGGGAACTAAAAGTGTAAGCTTAATTATGCAAGAAAGAGGTAAAATAACAGATGTATAAGTACAATAAATATATACTGATGTTATCTAGGTTGTTATCAGTATTTATGAAACTAGAAAACTATAGGTTGATGATAGAAGCATGACCGAGTGAATAGTGAATAGTGATAATAAAAGAATCTGAGATGTGTTCTGGGAGAAATAGTGCAACATTCTAAACGCATATAATCCAAAGGGGGATTATGTTGGGTAACATGAATAAATGAGGGGGAGTGAGATAGGAAAATATGAAAAAGAACAAGAATTATGATGGTTCTGTGATCATCTATTTAGAAAAAGATAGGTTTGTTAACATAAATCATTTTTTATGTACACATGGTTAATAGAATGAATTAAAACGTATAAATAATTTATTTAGTAAAAGATTGAAATAATTAGCCAAGGATACAAGAGATTCTGAATATGCTATGTATATTTGTAGTACCAAGAAAGGGAAGAAATAATGATAAAGAATAAAGTAGAATGATTGCTGAATAAAGAATGAAGTAGAATGATTACAGAACATCTTACACTTATACATGAAAAAGTATCAGAAGATAGATTAATATCTCAAATAAATGAATGAAAAACAGACCTAAGAAAAGATAAGTATAAAAATTACATGAAACAGTTTGAAAATAATTATAGAATATCCCGGAAGTTGTGGCATTATGTTAATGGGTGATTCTAATTGGTTGCTCACTTCCTCAGTGGCAGTTCTAGGAAGTAAACATAATTCTAAAAAAAATAAAATGAAATCACTCAAAAGTAACTTTGCCACCAATCCTCGTACTTATGACCCTTACAGGTCTGTAAAACAAAGGAAAGCTGAAATAAGATCATAAGCAGTCATGGTGTCACTTAGTGATTTCGCTTAATGACCAATTTGCCAGCCCCAGTTGTTGCTAAATGAATACCACCTGTATGTAATGTATTTCTGTTGTTCAGTGCTATGGTTTTATGATTATGTTAAAATTGTTGCATTTTATTGTCATTGATATAATTTGGGGGATCACTGTATTGTTACCTCTGAATAGTATAGTAGAGTATAACTATACTGATTAATCATTAAAACTGTAATGTATGGTATACTATATTGTCCTACATTCAGTAAGCTACATATTGTGAAATGACTAAAGTAGCATAAAAGCACAAGGAAGGGAAGAGATTATGCAAAAGGATAGTTGTTTGCTTGACGCAGTGAATGAGGAAAATGAATGTATGAAAATTATGACTGTAAAACAAGGGAGGAAGAAAGTCCAATGATAGCAAAACTGAAACAAAACTGAAACTTTACCTACCCCAACAGAGAAATGAAAGCTGACAGAATCTACTCAAGATCTTGTTACAGATATCTTTCTGCCCCAAAGAACAACTGAAGGGAAACAGAGATAGGCCTTGCCATGAAGGAGAATGCAGATATCAACTTGCAGAAGAAGTACTGATATCAACCTGCTTTCCTTTGTAGCTGTATAAATTCAAACCTTTCTCTCCCCTGTGAAAGCTTTATGAGCATACTTGCCCACATGAGTATTGAACTTTGTTCATTTCATTCGTTATAATTTTGCATTTCCTAACATCATAATTTGTATATTTGGGAAGCTATTGTTAATGTTTATGGAGAGGAGTAAACTATTCAACTCCTGTATGAATTTCAAAAAGAGCTTGCATTGAAGAAACTAATTTGGTTTATTGCTTCAAGTTATTCCATTCTCAAAACTCATCCTGTGAATGGTATTTCAGATACTTTTTAAAAAAAGTAAAAGGTGTTTCAGAAGGACCACCCAGATTCAGGAACTGAGCTCTGATCTAGTAATGCCTCAAAGGCGATAGAACGCTACCTGAGAATGACATGAGGGTAATTAAACTTTATTTATTGTACACTTAAAATAGAAAGGTGGTGTATAAATTCAATATTAAAACAGTGAAACTTAAGAAATGCAATCTCACTAAATGGTTACATTTAATGAAGTTCTCAAGGAAGAAAAATCTCTGAAATGTTTTACAAACTGTCAGACTGGATTAATCATTAAAACCTAAAAAATAATTATAAATATGCATAGGGTTATACTATGTTCCATAATATAATCCATTGAGTTAAGTGGAGTTTATTTCCAGGAACATGTGAACAGAAATATTAGCCAAGTAGATTTAAATTCAATATATGTGTTAATTCCTGTATTGATAGTAATTTTATCTGGGAATACAAGGCATTATATTATTACCACACTACTACTTACATTTCATTATAAACACCTCAATAATGTACAGACTTTTCAATATCCATCTTTCAAATAGATGAGATAGATTAAGACAAGCAGAGTGAGACATGCTACACAATGTTTTGTACCTTTAAAATGCAGATCCTCCCATGATCTTTCTGTGTGACTCTATGTGTTGTCAGGAAGCAGGTATGACTGCCATCATGGTTTTCCCTTACCTGTTAGGAAAATTTTGAAATAAAGTAGAAACTATGAATTTAACAATAAAAAATGTTAATTGTATCTGTAAATAAAGTTGTAATATTTAAATATTCTGATATGTTCCATCTGTGGGGCTGAATATTTTTAATAAACTAGCATCCCCCCATTCAGGGCTAATGTCCAACCTGGGAGACTTTCTGAACTCTTAGTTCCTGCTTCAGAAGCAGGTGACATCCAATTCAGAAGCTTCATTATATCACCAAGAAGCATTTGTACAAATCCAAATAGTGCGCTAATTGTACTCATTCCTAGACCAAGAGTCTATTCTTACTCTTGGTTATGCCATAGCAAGTATGCCAGTGAGTTATTGCAATAGGGTCTACATGGGGCGGTCCATCAAAACTACTTTAAAGCTAGTCTGGTCTAGAATACAAGGGCATGAATGATGAAGGGAGGGCTCATTAGGCCTATGTAACATCTCTATTTCATAAGCCATATTAGTTACCAGGAAGCTTCTGGGCATTTACATTATCAACATTTACTCATTCCTCAGTGTTGACCTATGTCATTTATATCTAATGCAGAAAATGATCCTCCCATGGCAATAAAGAAACAATTTATTAACTAATTGCATGATTATTAGTTTTTCATTAATATCCCAAATCTGCTACTGGAAGAGCTTCATCCGATCACACTGTACCAAGTCATTTTAACAAAGCACAACTGGCTTGCTTTATGCAGTCTGATAAGCCAACTTCAAACCTATTGGAAAAGTGACTTAATACTACAGATGAGGTCAACCTCTAAGACAGAGCCTATTTTTCTCTGATATTCTAAAGGTATTCATATTTTTCAAGCCATATTAGCACAGTAACTTCAAAACTAGGATGGCTTTGAATTTGACAGTATATCCAGAAAATTTCCCAATCAAATATTTTTGAAGTGCCAGCAGTGATTTCACTTGGTTAGTATAATGTCTGTTGTACTCCTCCCTGGTTCTTGCTCCAGTAAACATCATTCTGTTATGAGACTCTTACATCCTTCAGTTTCAGAAACAGGGAAGGCTAAGTTAACATTTTTTCTGCTTTTCAGGAGCATTGAACATCACTTCAGAGTCACTTTTGCCTTCCAGATATTGATTTTGATTGAAACAAATAGTTTAAGATGAGCTGACTGTTACATACAAAATTTGCAAATGCAAAACTAGTTCAAATTATATTTGCTTGGTTCTAATGAAACTAGCCTGGTGCCATACAAGTGACTGTTTATTTTTATGTTATTCATGGATGGAACTCAAGGTAACATTAACCTCGTAATGTAAGGCAACAGCAAGACACTTTGAAATGGAATATTTAGTGGCTGATGTTTCAGCAACTTATTCTATGAATCGCTAACACTCTGGATAAACCAATCCTGGGCATTTTACAGCCCCCACGCCACAGCGAGCCCTTTAGCTTACCTGTCTGACCCATCTGGGGTCAATCCGAAATTAGAAATCAAATGCAAATAAGTGTACTCAATACAACTGCCATGCTTTTATTTTGAATGTGACTGCTAATTTTTAAAATTTACATATGTGCGTGGCTGCATTCCTACAGACCTTCACAGCACTATTGGTTCAGTCCACCACAACAGTCCCAGTTTCTCATTTGTGGCTCCTCGGGGAAAAATAATTGCCCACCCATGGATTAACCCATAGTGTGCAGATTATATGTACCAGCAATCCATTTGCAGGTCCTGGAATACCCTGAGATCATGCTGCCAAAATTCAATAGCTATATGGCCATATTTTGAGACTGCAGTTTTTATTTGGCTTGAAATTGTTTTAACAGGGGACAGTTGATCAAAAGGCCCTTCTCCTTACTTCACCTTATATTTGTCATTCTGTTTACAACAATGAGCTAATCACCAAGACTTCTTACAAGTTAGCTTCCAAAACTAACATCAATACATTTTTAGAACAAATGATTATTAGTAAACATCTTTTAAAAATCATTAAAACTCGATGAGGGTAGGCTGCTTCCAAAATCACCACCAATAAAATAGGAACAATCCATTCCATCCTATAAAAGTGCTATTTAGAGCTTTCCTAGTGAGAGCCAATCAAAATTTGTAGTTTACACGGTTTTGCCATTCATGCATAAGAGAGCCAAAGTTTACTATCCCCTTCTACTAAGTGAACTGAAAAGTTGCTCCTTGCATATAAGCCATATTTTTCTCATGTACATGTTCTGTTAGATCTAATTTTATAACATCTAAAATGCAGTGTATTCTTGATAAATACAAGAGTGGCAGCTTGATTTGTCTTGGGCAGTTTCACTGAACTAAACAACAGCCAAAGGCATAATCATGCTAGTCTGCTTTACCAAATTTAAATCAAGGACTTGAGGCTCCTTAAAGGATAACATATGTATAACAGTATTAGCTTATGTGGCCCAGATAAAATGGACTACTCCTTGAAAGCCTACACTGAAATGGATTTGTTAATCTTCAAGAGGCCACAAAAGTCTTTGATGTTAGAACACTTAATTTTTTTTATTCAATGGAACAGCTTGCTGAAGGCATAATGAATAAAAAAGCTACTGGAGGAAGAAGAAATATATATCACATTCTTTCATAAAAAGAGGCAGAAAAATCTTACAAGAAAACAAGCTAAACTTAAATAATAATTCATCTCTATATTAAGATAGCATTTAAATACAGCATGTTAAGACTGGACTGGAAACAAGGGGAGCCAAATACAAATCTCCATCAAGCTCTCCCTGGACAATTTGGCCTGATCACTATCTCTCCAGCCATTCAACACATTTTTTTCCCCAAGGACAAAATAAAGGTCTTTTCAGTATGTATCACCTTGAACTCCTACAGAGAGGTGGAAATTCTGCCTTCAGCTCCTGGGCCCACAAATCAAACAATTAAAATAGGATAGTATACTGTGTGATTTTTAGCAGTCCTTCACTAGAAGTATGCATTCCACAATTTAATATTACCTATTAACAACCACAAAAAATCAACTGATCATTTTTGAACCTTCTCTTCCTGTGCTATTAGCAGATCATCAAAATACATTACTGTGCAACTCTCAGAGACGTATAGATGTGTTACAGCCATATAAATATGAAGTTAACTCCACTTAATACATTTTATTATTTTTCCTCTATGTATACATTTACTATTCCTACAGTATACTAAAACAGAGAACAGCTGCACACAATTTGTTAAACTGGATCAAGATATCCTTCCTCTCCCCTGCCCACCCCCAAAATATCAAAAACTATGACAAAATCAATTTTTCAAGGGAGAGAAGTTAAAATCCAAATGATCAGGGAATGTGATTAACCATCAAGAAAAGCAAGAATCTAAGACTGCTCCTAAAACTGAGAAGTTTTAGAAGTCTAATTCCTGCAAGTCAGTCTTACTTTGTGAAACATGAAAAGCACTTCCTAGTGTGAGTTACATTCGCTATGTTTTTTGAGAATTCAGTAAGAAAGCATTAACATCTGGGTTAAATCTAAAGCCAACACTTCTTCTATCAACATATTATACAATAAATTATGATTTTAAATATAAAAAAACACTATACACCTTCATTATCTTATGTTAACTGAGACGAAATAATTATGAATAGTTTTTTTAATGATCGACTGAAACTTATATCCAGATAAAGGTGTAAGATAAAACTATAAAACCAAATATGATTTTTTTAAAACCATGTAATTGGATTTTTCTATTTGCAACCTTATCCATCCAACCATTCCTCTATCTAAACAATTCCTAGTATCTCTAATTGTGGAAAAAAATTGGGATGGAAAAGCCTACCCTACAGATGCAACAATAGGATTTCCCCATACAATCAACAATTCACAAAAATACTATGAAACTATATAGTTGGAGGAGAGGTAAATGAAAGCAACCCAAACATGCCTCCAGTACAATATTGAGAATTAAAATGAAAGTATGCCATTTAAAGGATGGCTCAGATGCTGAGCTTGTCAACAGCCCAGATTTGAGACCTGAGCGCCATGCAAACGGAGCTCCAGTTCCTACGCCAACACGACTGGATATGGAAACCTTTACCTTATCCCAATATTGAAGAGCTCTAGCCATTAAAAATCTTTATCAATTTTCAGACCTCACCTGAACTTTCATATAGCATTTCATCAATCAAGACTGAAATTTACAGATGATTAAACTTACTGGAGTCTGTAATTATATTCAGTTCTCTG
Source organism: Sibynophis collaris (assembly GCA_036250565.1). Lineage (NCBI taxonomy): Eukaryota > Metazoa > Chordata > Lepidosauria > Squamata > Sibynophiidae > Sibynophis > Sibynophis collaris. The sequence continues at coordinate 186,893 of JANHFK010001951.1, read as the reverse complement.
CCTATATGACATCAACTTTATTTACTTCACTAGTATACAGTTCTATCTTTAAACACAGGTTTTGTTATGATATTTTTAGTTTTCCATTGTGCCACAAGAACTCCACAGAAGAGATTGAACTAAAGGAATAATTATCCAGGAATTGTAGTTGTAATGCTCACAATTTCAAGCCAACTTAATCTTTGTGTTATCTGAAATTCTGGAATTTATAATCGCAATAACAATTGGGAGGTATTTTGTGGGGAAATGCTTAAGTATAGCTTTATTCTTTAAAAAAAATGTGGTTATGGACCTAATTCTTAAGTCATGTGCAACCCTAACTTGCTATGCATATCTTCTTCAGTGGGCTTTCCATAACTGTTTCAATTCAATCCCATCATCCCGAGCCAGAATGGTCCATGTTGGACCTCAGCACATCTCGAGGATACCTGGTAGGGAAGGCTACTATATATGTTCCT
>JANHFK010001951.1:173457-184300 GCA_036250565.1 Sibynophis collaris | reverse complement strand
AGAGGCAACTCTTCAACTCCCGGCCCCCCCAAAAAAGCCCCCAACCCCCATGCCTCTTCTGTCCTCCTCCAGCCTTTCTCCAAACCCTCTCCAGCCCTTTGGCAGCCCCGAGCAATGAAATCAGAAATGCCGACGGGAATCAAGTCCTCTCCTTCCTACTCACTACTACGGTGGATTTCGGGATGCCAATAAGCACAGCAGACCTGGAAGGAGCAGCAAGGAGGCACCGGATCGCTCGGGCAGGATCGCCCCATGAAATCCCCAGTCCCCCCCCCCACACACACTTTTTTTTTTCACGTGCAGGCAAGTTAGAAAACGCAAAAGTGCAAATTACCAGGAGAAGGAAAGAGAAAAGCAGGTAAGAAGCGATAAGAGAGAGAGAAAAAAGAGCTTCCACCTCAAGGCAGCCTTGTCTTCCTCTCTCTGCCTCTCCAAGAAGGGAATGAAAGTGCCCGAGTTGTCCCAGGCTACACATTGTAACAGTATCTGCCCCCAGGACGAAACCAACGCAAAGGACCGGGAAACGGGGGGGTGGATTTTGAGATTAAAAAGGCTGACAAGCGATTGCTAAAGCTCGGTGCCATTTCTTGCTATGACTTCGGGCTTGGAATACAGTTTCGAAGTCGATCCTTGCAGGATTCCCCCATGGAAACCCCGCTTTGGATCGTTTTCGAGGACTCCACGGAACCGTCCCCCCCCCTCTCTCCCGGTTGAAACGCCAATGCTGTGAAATCGACCATCCCGGAAAAAGGAAACAGGCTCGTCGCTTCCGGGTTTGAAGCTCTCCGCGAGACCTTTAAAAAAAGAAACGACGGAGGGGACGGTGCGAAACCGCAGCGCGGAAGTTTCGCTTTCGACATTCTGGTGCGAATCGCGCGGCTGTAAGAAGGCGAAAGGCTGTGTCTCTTTTGGGGGGGGCCGCCAGCAATGGCTAGTGCATTCGTAAAGGGGGGGAGGGAGAGAGCACACCAGCGTGTTGTGCCAAAGGTGCTTTTTCAAGAGGCAACTGGACTTTCTTGTGTTTTTTTTCTTTTGAAGACGTTTCGCTTCTCATCCAAGAAGCTTCTTCAGCTCTGACAGAATAGTGGGGAGTGGAAGGACTTATACTCCTTGCAGACAGTTGGTTTTTTGCATCCTTTTAGAGGGTCGTTGAAGCACTTGGAGGTTTATCTGTGTCCTCAGGGTCACCTGAGTAGCGCTCCTGGTTCCTGTAGTTTGCCATTTTCCCTCTAGAAATCCATTCCTACTCCCATCCCAAAGAGCATGGCTAAGAGTCTATGGAGATTCTCAGTCATCCAGATCATAGTTGTCCCAAAGGTGCTTTTTTTCAGAAGGCAACTCGACTTCCTTGTTTTTTCTTTTGAAGACTTTCCTTTCTCATCCAAGAAGCTCCTTCAGCTCCCACAGGATAGTGGGGAATGGAAGGATTTATACTCCTGGCAGACAGCTAGTCATTTGTATTACCATTTTATGGTAATTTTATCCATTCCTACTTGGTGTGGGAGTAGAAATGGATTTCCAGAGGGGGAAAAAATTGCAGGCTACAGGAACCAGGAGCTGTACTCTGGTGATAGCAGATAAACTCCAAGTGCTTCAAGGACCCTCTAAAAAGGATGCAAATGACTAGCTGTCTGCAAGGAAGATAAATCCTTCCATTCCTCACTATCCTCTCAGAGCTGAAGAAGCTTCTTGAATGAGAAGTAAAATGTATTCAAAGAAAAAACAAAGTCCATTTGCCTTCTGAAAAAAGCACCTTTGGGACAACCAGGACCTGGATGACTGAGAATCTCTACAGGCACCAGTGTATTGTGTGCGGACAACCGCTTGGACCCAGCTGTTTAGCCTTCCTTGAAAGAAGGCTGCGTGGTAGCTTGGCGAGGGAGATGGTACCTCTTGGGATTAAGCCAGACTTCTGATGTTTCAAAGCTTTGAAAATACAGGTAGTCCTCAACCTACATCAGTTCATTTAGTGACTGTTCGAAGTTACAGCGGTACTGAAAAAAAAGTTATTTATGACCACACATGTAACCGTTGTACATGATTTACATTTGGATGCTTGACAACTAGTTCATATTTATGACGGTTGCAGTATTCCGGGTTCATGTTATCCCCTTTTGCAACCTGACAAAGTCAGTGGGGAAGACAGATTCACTTAACAACCATGTTACTAATTTAACAACTATGGGGATTTATTTAACAAATGTGGCAAGGTAAAACGACAAAACTCGCTTAACAAATTTCTTACTTAGCAATCTAAATTCTGGGCTCAATTGTGGTCGTAAGTCGAGGATTACCTGTACAGTAATTGTACACGTTGAAAAATATACGTACTTAAGGTTTAGTTCTCTCTACTGAATCTGTAGAGAACCCACTCTGTCTTGGATTGTAAATAAATTTTGATCAAGTCAAAGGTCAATGCATAATCAGACGTAAATCTGATAATATACATCCCATCTTTCCTTCAGAAACTCAAAGCACATTGGGATGTAATTTCCAATAGCAAGCCTTGAGCTTAGAAAGTAGCATTGAGGCATCTAGTAAATTTCCATTACTGAGAATGGACTTGAATCAGGATTTATTTAATCTGCTACCTTGACTTTAAACCACCACATTGCTGCCTGAGAGTTGGCCAAATATTTGTATCTCTTTCCTGGAGAGACTAAAAAGAGAACTTCAGACCCCTTATGTCCTAGAAGATATTCAGCAGAATTCTGAGGCACATGAAAAATGTAAAATAGGGTACGTGTCACTTCATACTGCTATGGTAAATCGAGCCTATCTGCACTATGTTTAAATCATTTTGGTGAGATGTGTGTGGTAAGTGTTGTGGCTTACATTCAAATTTCAGTTCAGTCCAAATCTGTCCAATATCCCTATGACTAAATGTTTTGTAATTTCAGAACTTGAGGGAACTTTTAATAAATGAATTAGCTTACAATAATTCTATTGTGGGCTAGTTATCTAGGAAGCAGCTGTGTTGTAAGAAACTTGAGGGCTGGTGCTCTTTAAGCAGGAAAACTATTTTATTAAAATTAATGCATTGGATGCAAATATGCTTTTTTTAAAATTTCTTAAATTTTCTGTTAAGCTTAGAGTGACTCCTACTGGCATGTACTGATGCCTTAATAAACTGTTGACTTGCAAAAGAAGGTCCCAGATGCTTATACTCCTTTTATTACTACAATAAATGTTTCTTATTTTGTGACTCTGAAGATGACTATAGTGCTAGCACATGTTTAAATATTTCTCTTCCATGAGGGTTCTATAACACCATTAAATTTAAGGGATTTATTTTTGGGTGAATATTTATAGTTTTTGTAATCAAACTCTATAGGTTTTAACAAAAGCAGAAGCATTAGATAAATTGAAGTTAATGATAGAGTGAGCTTTTTTAATAGAGCTACTATTGTTAATTCTCCACTTAGTTATTTGCAGTTTGTATGTGATCAGCTCTTGCCAAGTTACTTGTGTGAATTCATAAGAAAAGGCATCCTGCATAGCAAAATTATCCCTTCTACATCTATTATATTTGATTTAATATAGAAAAGAACATACATAGTAACTTCAGTGTTTAAAGTACTTGAAATTATAGCTTTGGAGTCCTTGCACAAAAAGTATACCTCAATTTGTTGTCCAGACTGAACAGTCTGAGAAATAAAATCCAAGGGTTATTGATTTGGAGAAAATTCAAAACTTGGTTTGCCTGAGGTTTTTTATGCACTTTTAATGGTTGCTAAAACAATTGTTCCTTAGTTAAAGTTAACCTAAGATATAATAGCTGTATTGGTAACTGAAAGCTGAAGCTCCTTTACAAATTTCAAATATACTTAACCCTCTAATCCATTTGATTTTATCTAGCATTTTATCTATAATGGTATCATTTAATAATATTTGTAATATGTAAACAATTCAGAAGAATCCTAGTAAAATAAAGATTGGGACAAAAAGAAAAAGATAGCATCCACTTTTTTTTTGTCTTGTGATCCATTTTATATAAGAAAGCAAGATTTAGGCCAGAGAGAGGACAGATACATACTTTAATGGTTGTAAATATCTTGCACTCCAGGTTTAAAGTAATGAAGGTGACATCTACAATTAGCATTTTTAATAATCCATATGTTTCAAAGTGCATAGCATCACAGAATAATAAACTTAATTTTGATGAATTGCATAGTTGCCTTTGTCAAGTTATATTTTAAAGGATTTATTTAAGGTACCCCAAATAACTCCAAAAAGTCAGCTTTCACAACCAAAATGTCATTCATTCATTCATTTATTATGTATACCATTCTCTTCAAAGAATCTCTCTTCTTGACAAGTATATATTAAAACAAAACCTAACCATAAACAAAAAACAGTCACCTTATTGAAACTACATCTTAAATAGAAATACAAATGAAGGCACAAAACCAATTTTAGAGGGGGGGAAACTAAAAAGACCTGGAAAATTGAATTATTTTCATCTGATAAAATAAGACTTGAATTTGTTGTCTAGGAATAGCACTCAGAATGTCACTATTGATACTATCTGCTTTACCTTGGATGGCAGGGATATAAATATGATCTTAATGTACAGAAAAGTAAATATCTCTCTCTGCTAAGATGATCCTTCAAATATTCTAAATTGCAAACAACTTTGAAAAGAAGCACCAGTATATTGAATTATATGCAAGAAATTAAATGGAAGCCATTTCAGTTGCTTAATCTTAAACACTGACAAGAAGTGGTATCCCAGCACGTTAGTCACAGTAGGCCAATATCTATATTTCAAATTGCAATTTCTTAAAAGATAACTTCATGTATAAAATGTTCCAGCTGTAGCCTAGAGATTACAGGATGGATAATTAGAACTAGGCAATCTGTCCAAAAAATGTTGCCTCTGGTGAATTAATCTCAGCTGATAGTCAATATGACATGAAGGCCATGTATATTGTCACTCACAGATAGCTCTGCAGTGCACAGTAATTATTATTCTTTGCTTTTTTGAAGTACATTGCATTCCAGGCGATGCGGGCCAAGCTGCATAGATTTAGAACATTCAATAGCTAACACGATTCTCCTCAAATCCATCCTCTAGCATTGGTGATTATCACAATGACCATGATTAATGCTAAATCAAAAACAGGCTTGAAACTGATTCTCTGGAATGACTGAATTTTATTTGCAGCTATATCTAGCAAAGCACCTTGCCCAGGAAAAGAGTATTTCCTATAAACCCATAGCTAGTACAATTATCCATGTCAAGGCAAGGTTAACTTTTAAAGACCTGTCATAATTCCTCTTTACAGTTACGACACCCTTCTCTTATGGAGATATTTATGATTTCCCTGGTAAACCTGAAGGAATTGGCCAGCTGTTATCTGTTGAGTTTATCCACTCAGGTTTCACTCTATGACTATGATTAAACCTAGAATGAGAAATATTTTTGAATAGTGCTTTGTAAATCCAAATGGAAACAGGCATACATTCCAGTGGTGAAATCCTACCGGTTCTGTCCGGTTCACTTGTGCCGGTAGCAGTGGCGGCTCCTGGTTCAACGAACTGGTAGAGGCAGCAGCGTGAGGCTCTGCCCATCTGCCCAAACGTCATTACTTCCTGCTTTTTAACCCTCTGCGCATGTGCAAATAATTGGACATGGTGGTGTGCAAGTGATCAAAGTGAGCATGGGTGCCCAGAGCGTGCACTTCCAAACCAGTAGGGAAGATAAGTAGATTTCACTCCAATTTCCTTTGTTTCTCCAAATGCTTCCATTTAGATTTCTATATATGACTTCATCATTTTTTGTAGAACATGCATTCCTACATCTAATGATTCTAGTTCTTTCTCTGACAGCCTTACTCTGTCACATCTCAAAATACGTATAATGGTCTGTAGGGCTGTCTAAAAATCAGTTAAGAAGCTGATATATATGTAGTCTATATCTAAAGCAAGTATGTTCATATATATTATATTCACAACAATCTACAGTTAAAGGCAATGTAGCATGAATCATTCTAACGATTAGAAACTCACATATAAGTCACAATATGGTTTGGCAATTTGACAATTCTGGTTTAAGAAATAAATCAGTTAAATTGTTAAAAGATCATTGCAATGTTAATGATTTGTCAATAACAGAGATATAAAACACCAGAAATGCTAGGAATCAGGGTTATAGAGAATAGAATATAGAATAGAATAGAGCTGGAAGGGACCTTGGAAGTCTTCTAGTCCAGCCCTCTGCTCAAGCAGGAGAAAGCTTTTACAGTTTGTGGAAAGAATTTTATGTCAAATTTATCTGTTATTTATCCATCTCTATGCAGTTAAGACTACATTTACTCAAATTAGAATTGGTAACTTACTGTTAAATAACATACAGGGATATCTGCAGTTAGGACATTTGTATTCATAAAATGTACCTGAAAAATTGAGAATGTCTCAGTGCACAAGTGCCCACTTGTGACATTTAATACAGCGACCCTATTATTTCCATAACACGTGAGAAAAACCATCTCATAATCCAGAAAATAAAAAGGAAAAATGAAATTATAGATCCTACTGTCAAACCTTTCATTTAAAATGTCTGTAGATTGCATGCGTACAACAGTGTTTTACAATAGTAATAAATACATACCCTGAAACCTTTAGCCAAAGTTAATTTGTAAATGAAAAGGATGCTTTTTATGAAAAGAAAGTGCTATTTTATCAAATTTTTAAAATTGCCTATCTATGTTACAGGGGGGCACTGAGCAGTAAAAAGTAAACAAAAAGTTATAGGTTTTTTTCAAGCCAAGGACTGTATATAATTTTCTACCACTGAAAAATAGGAGGGATAAGTACAGGAGCCAAATATAGATCAAAACAATCGTACCCAAGTGTTGTTTACAAAAATATTCAAGAACAAGTATCCACGTTCTGAATGCAAAATATTCAAGTACAAATCATTCCTACAGAACTGCCATGTCATTTTCAATATTTTTTCTAGAGAATAATTGCATGATGCCTTTCTATACAGCTGACATTTCAAAGTAAGAGGATATTTATAGAGTAGGTGATCTACCCAATAGTTACAGAAGGTACAGACTATTCAAGGAGCAAACATGTTTCTTGGGAAAAGTCCTCAAAATACAAACTCTTGTGAGTCACCTAGAGTTGTGTTTCAAAATAAGCTGCCATACAAATCTTTTAAATAAAGTGGAAGTTATCTGAACATTTTTAAAGAAAGAATTCATATATACAATATGAAAGTCATGAATTATTCTCCTTACGGTAGTGTAGTAAATATTTTATATTAAGCAAAACCAAAGAACTTATTTGAGAGCAAACTCTGGCCTGCAAACCATTCCTAATATATGGTAGGTTATTTAAGCAAACAGGGATAGTAGTTCCCCTCTAGATGTTGCAAAGTGAACTTAGGATATTAGTACAGGGGAATTATATAATAAGTTATAGGAGATTCCTACACTTCTCATACTTCAGATGAAATTAAAATATTAAGTCAGGGCTATGGTTTTCCAGTAATAATGTATGACCATGAGTTATCACATAAGGAAGGCTGAGCAACAAATAATTTATAATTTTGAATTGTGGTGTTAGATAAGATTTTTGAGAGTTCCTTGGAAGGAGATAGAATCAGTCACTCCTAAAGGAAATCAACCGATTGTTTTTGGAAGGACAGATACTGAAGCTGAAGCTCTGATACTTTGGCCACCAAATGAGAAGAGAGGACTCATTAGGAAAGACCCTGATGTTGGGAAAGAGGCAAAAGGAGAAGGGGAACAGTAGAGGATGAGATGGTTAGATACTGCCATCAATGCAATAAACATGAATTTGGGCAAACTCTGGAAGACAGTGGAGAACAGTGGAGAAATGGTCGGTGGAGTCACAAAGAGACACAAATTAGCAACTGAACAAAATTAATAAAATAGTTCCAGGAATATCAGACTTCGATACATTTTTTGTTGGTTTTCTAAAAATAAAACTGGTATCTCATAAATTTCCAAAGAAGCATTTTTTTCAGTACTGGTCCTTCATTCCACAATTATGCTAAACTGTGCAAACCAATGAAGACACAAAGGGTTGAAAAGAAAGCCGTTAAAGGTGTATTGTAGAACTAAATGTTCATAAATTTTAATTTACAGATATGACACAAACAGGTTTAAGACTTCAATTTCTGATTTCTCTGAATTGAAAACTAGTATCAATGCTACTATGTGGTGATAATCAGTCATCTAGTGAAACTGTGAATCACTTAGCGATCTGTGTCATGCAACCCTTTCAACTGGCTGCACCAGAAACAAACACCAGTATTTTCCTACCTAGGATCAATTAATGTTTGGCTTCTTTGTGTTTTAGAATGATATTGAATTGAATACTTTATTTCGCCAAGTGTAATTAGACACACAAGGAATTTGCCTCGGGTGCAGAAATAGTATTTAGATATGCTTAATATACAATCAATTGTATAGCGTTTTTCTCAGTTTGGTCTTCTTATTCTTCCTTTATTTCTTACATATTACTATGATAGGAATATTTTAATGTTTTGTAGACACTTATTTTACCCTTCAGGGAATAGAACCGTTTTTGCATTATTTAGGAAACAAGATATAAGTTCAATTCATTTTTTTTAATAGCAAACAAGGTATCACAAGCAATCTATCACATTTCTAAATAAACTGTCTTAAGGAATTGCATCATCAACCACAACAATAAATGAATTTCTCCACAGGATTTATATATATTCATTTCCCATAATTAAATATCTTGTATTTTAAATAGAAAAGGACTATTTAATTAACATGCTATTTTAATCTTGAAAAATTATAAATAAAACATCTGTAATAAAATTTACCACCAAAAAAATCAAACATATTTGATCAAATCTGTCAAATTTCTAAAACTTGTATTTCACTTTTTAATCCAGTTTTGTGTTTTACTACAAAATTCATAAAAGGACATCTTCATTCCAAAATTTATCAAAAACTTCTATGTTTTTTGTAAAACCAAGGCAGTTACATTAGTTCCAGTTCTTCCTCCAAAATAGAAGGTTGGTGTGGACAGTTCCTCCAAAAGCAGAAACCCTATTAAATTTAAGGAACATATTTCTATTAAAAGGAAGCCTTGTTAATCCTTTAAATTCTTATATTAATTCAAACAGAATGCATACAGTACAAACTAATTATGAAAAATTTAGAAAAGTGGTAATTTTAGTGTTGACCAATATACATTGCACATAAAAAAAGGTTATCAATAATATTAAGCGTAGTTTCAGGAAGTAGACATATGAAATTATTTTTCTTGGAGCCAGAAACCAGTTATTAGAAAATCTAAATTATAATTCCTCCAACATCTAAAAGCTTAGTCTTGGTTTTAATAATAATATTTTTGCATGCTGTTTCTGTCTTTATCAAGTGACAAAGAGAAATTGATATAGTGAGAAAATAAAATGAAAAGAGGCCAGAGAGTATATGGGGTAATGCCATATTTTTAATAGGAATATGCATAACATCTTATTCTCCTGTGCGCTGCTTAGGCAGTCCAAGGAATGGGTATTATTGTCCTCTGGTTGGCTTGAGACCGAGATAAATTTGAATAACCACGCCTTCCTCTCCCCTGTAGTCCCAGTTCATTTTCTCGGTCTGGCAAAGAGACAAGTCCTTTCACTAGCTCTATTGATTTTCCTATCTGAATTTCCAAAATTAACTCTTTTTCTAAACTTTTCATGTTACTATTGTTTTGAACTGTAGATATTGTGTGTTAGTCATTTTATTTGACCTTAAATCCCTCCAGGACGCCTCTTTCCTCCCCGGCTGGGGGGGAATCGAGCAGATTTCATTTATTTTTATTTAATTCTTTCGTTTTTTCCCTCCCCTGATCATCAAACTGTAAGTGCTTTTTGCTTTATTTCTGGGGAGGGAGGTTATTCAAGCAGGCAGTCCCAGGACGCTCGAATCCGAGCGCTTCCTCGCCTGCATTCCTTCTAGCGAGCGGGCAGCGTGCGAAGCATCGGCTTTTTCGCAGCCGCCTAGCCGCTCGTAAAATCGGCGCCGAAAAGCCGCGCCTGAGTCTTTTCGAGCCCTCTCGGCCTCGCGGAAGGCCTGTGAGCGCGGGAAGGAGCTGTGGTGTCGGCTCCGCGCTAACAACACTATCTGCATAGCGGGACGGCCCGGAGGCCGCGGAATTGCCGCGGATCCGCGTGATCGATCCCCTGCCTGCCTGCACACCCTAGGCGGATTGGCCACTGCACGGGTCGTCTCGTAGGCCCGGCGGCCATCTTTTCCCACCTCAATTGAGCGAGCACGTGCTGCGGCCTAGGATAAGATTGACCTGGGGGCTATCACTACCACGCTAGGCCTCAATCATCAGGGAAAGCAGCCTACAGTGATATACTCAGCCTGGCCTTATTTCCACTACCACAGCGCATATTGAGGACTCTGCCAATTCCTACCAGGTCCCTTTTATAGTAGAGGTTTGCTCCCATTAAACGCTATGTCATCAGGGGCCTCTCATTCGGGATCCTCCCGTCCCCCTCCCAGAGGAGCCTCCAGAAGGGAGAAATCTGTAGCAGAGGAGAAGGCAGACAAGCGCAGGCACAAGGCCTTAGAGAAGCAGTACTCAAAGGCCTGTCAGTCGTCTCAGGCTCACGCTTCCAAGGCCTCCTCCAGGAGTTCTCACACAGAGACCGCCATGGCTGAGACTAGGGAGGCCCAACCATCTCCACCTCCCTCCTGGTCCCCTTCACCTCCCCCAGTGGCGGTGCCGCCCTCCACTGAAGCCGGCAGGGACCCAGAACCGATGCAGACAGACACTCAGGGATTAGGCCCACGGCCTAACCCGCCTTCTGCTACCTTCACGCCCACGGCGG
>JANHFK010001951.1:110913-125899 GCA_036250565.1 Sibynophis collaris | reverse complement strand
CCCTTTTGTACTAGAAAGGTTGTTAATCGTTTATTTTAAAGAAGGAAGATTAAAGCCCACTTTAAAAAAATCAAATCAAATCAAACTTTTCAGCATTTACAGGAATGTCCATGTTTATCATTCAAGCAATGACTTGCCTTAGATCTACTTAATTTCAACAGGATAATTTTGTTATGTAAAACAGATGTCATGGTTCACATATCTTGTTTAAGTCATGGTTTGTTTTGAAATAGTTCACACATAATACTTAACTGTACGGGAAGGTTCCCATGTTTCAATGGCTGCATTAAAACATCCTGTTAAGAACAGATCAAAGAGACCCTGTCATGCCACAGCATAATGTCTGAACCCCAAAACAGCTGCCAATGAATATAGAACAACCTTTTTTCTCCCCTGCTTGCCTCCTAGCATACATGGCACTTAAAAACTCCTAATCTACCCTGCCCCATATATAGTCCCCATTTATATTAACCGTTGCAAGCAATCCCCATCGCAACTACTTAAATCGTAAAAACATCTGGTGCTTAGCCAAGACTGGGCACAGTCCACAGAGATTTCAGAGTGCTCTGTATGAGACTTTCTGGGATTCTTCATTATTGAGAGGTAATCGCTAAAGATCAACAGTTGCCTTCCTCAGCTAAGTACAATTCTTTTTACCTTGCCATTCTTCTGTTTCGTACAATCAACTAATCAGCCCATTTCTCCCTGCAAGCAGCATCTGGCTTGAATTGACAGGATCTTTCTTTGCAGTTTTACTGTCTGTACCTAGGAATTCATTGATTTATTTGCTGGTTTACCTTCTTGTTATTTTTGGACCGTAGGAAAATAGAAACATGATTGTCAATGAGTTAATTCTATTGGAATATTGAGAGTCTAGATTTCAGGCCTGTATTCATAGAAAAAGCTTTAAAAATAATAAAAGGAGGTCCTACATCTGTGACTTTATTAAATTAGTTCCTAAAAAGGCGGTTAGATTGTTGAAGAAATAAGAATAAAGGGAAGGCAGCTGCTTTTGGTCTATGTTTAAATACTCTATGCTGTAGTCTATGTTTAACACTCAACAACAAAAATTAATCAATGTGGACTTCTCAAGTAATATAGTAACTGTTATAATTTATGTTTGCTTCAGTGAGAATAAGACCCAGATCAATTTCCTTGGCATGAATACATGTGAAGGCTTACATACCCTGTAAGAGAAAAACAAATACAAACTAACTGATAAAATTATTAATAAAACATGCAAATGAAAATGATAAATTCTGAAAACATTTTAATTAAATTATATTTGGGGTTTTCTTTATGAATATTAAAGGAATATGTCTAAAGTATATATATTCTTCAGGACTGAAAAATATAACATTAATGAAAAATTTAGCCATTTTGGGAGCCTGCCTTAATTATTTAAGCTTTATACAGAACTATGTTAATATTTCCAAATTTCTATTTTTGGTCATTAAAACCAATATTTTGCTAAATCAAAGGAAAGTGGCATTTTCTTCTTTCCTGACCCTGTCCTCAATTAAACATAAAATGCCTTACATTGGTGGATCTATAGTAATTTATGTGACTTGGTACTGTAGCCATAATGAGCACATATTGGCCAACTCTTGAATTACCACCCTAATCTCATGCCATTTTAAAACTTGTATATGCACTTATTTATATCTTAACATAATATCAAGTCTAGGAAATGCTGCTCATCTACTTTTTCTTTGGAAAAAGAGGATTGACCTTGGCACAGAAAATTGAAGAGCTACTGTATAATACTATGGAAATTTAATGATATAGTGGCAATCAACAAAGTCTTCACACTCTGCAATAGATTTTGTTAACTATTACATTACTTGGTAACTGTACCTCTTATATTACTATGGCAACCCCAGAGTAATTGCCATATTACGATATGAATGCAAATAGCAGATTGAAAATGGGAAAGTCAATCTTGATTTGGTTAGTTTCTAAATGTTAGGGTGCCAAGAGCAACAAATATGATGCCACTATCAACTCAGCGTGACACATATGAGATTCATTCATAACAAGTCTTCTGGGTCATAAATCATTTTGTCTGCAACTGTTAAGGCAGGATAGTTTTTTACAGCTAGGCTAAAAACAGGAAAGTAAATTATTTTGTTGGATGCTCATGCAGCATTGGTAAAGTGCCATCAATATGAACAATTAGAAAAGAGAAGAAAGAGGGGGGGAATGTCTTTAAATTATCCTAATTTTCAATATAGTGCTATTAGATGCAGAAGTACTTAATTTTTTTAAAATGTTGCTTTACCTTAAATACCTTCAACATAACAGATTATTTTATGATTTTCATACATAGGTATATGAGAATTTGAGATTTAACTTTATTATTGTTGTTGTTGTTATTATTATTATTACTTTATGGCTTGATGATCAACCCTTTATAAACTCACCAAAGTATAACTCAAATTTCCACCAGGATTCTCAATTATTCCTTTCCATATAGCACTTGTGTCATCAGTTCATACGTTTGTTGCTTACCTAAGGTAGCAGTTTCCTACCTTGAAAATCTATCTAGTCTACCACTGATATAGTCTACATCCTAACAGCCAACCTCTGCTGAGTACTCCTTTCCTTCTGTACAGTATAATGAGCCATCACTTTCAGTGACTTTAGTTCATTGATAGATTCCAGTGTATATTTTTTAGTTCTTATAAGCTCACCATTTTCTTGGTTCTTATAAGCTCATCCTTTCTTCAGAACTGAGAGCACAGCCTCATAATTTATGACTCAAGACGTTGCAATTTTAATATATATAGACAGAATGCCAAAATGGCAAAGAGCATTGCTATATTGCTGCAGAATCGACTTAGCACTCAAGAAAGAAAATCAATTTTTTTTCCTTATGAGTTATTCCTTTAGATAATATAAGTTTTTCTGTATTATTTTCTTCCCTTCTGCTAAATGAATTTAATGTAGAAAGGGAACTATATTGAAGGGACGGGGAGCAAAAATCATCTTATTTAGACTGTGTTGAACTGTGTTTCTCTGTCTCTCTCTCTCTCTCTCTGTCTTTCTCTCTCTCACACACACACACACACACATGAAGCAAGTAGAAATGAAATGGGTCCTGGTTCCTCTGACTTCTTCAAATAAATGTTTCAGTATTTTGTTAAGTCTACCAGATCTTTGCATCTTTGCATACAATAATTGGTTCATGACAGCTTAAGTCACATAAAACTAAATTTTCTCCATGCAATCTATTTTTGAAATTGCACTGTGTGATTATCACTAAACTTTAAAAAAACAACAGGGCTATCAGGCATGTTACCTTTGCAGAAATTGAGGTGGACGTGTCGATAAGCTGTTTTCCTTATTTTTGCCTCCATAATATATTTCAAAATACATTAATAATCTTTCAAATTCTATGGCTTCCACAACTTTTTAATGATTTTTCATTATTAAACAACTATTGTAGTTGTTTATCAACAGTTCCATTTGTGGTAGATTGGCATCATAAACTGGCTTCTTCGTTAGTTATTTGTCATTTTGGCAAATGTGTTTATCTTAATTTCTGTGTAAGAGGCAATGTATTTCTGATTCTGGAACAAATATATACCCACACCCACACACATATTACACGCATACATATTGTACATATCATGCTTCATTCCAGGAGATCTGATAAATCATTGCTTTATACCAAGAATGGGAATCTTCAGAAACCAGTCATTCAGTTTCAGCTCCTTTCGTCACACTTAGATTCTAATAGCCTCTAGAAACAGGGAAGGATATATGCTGCTACTCTAGCATAGCACGGGAATGTATAATTTGGCATAATCAGGATATTGAGGATGTTACACCAACAGTCACTTCATGTATATGTTCAGTAGTGCGAGTAGGAGAAGTAGATGAATCCTGTGGTACGTCATAAGTAACTGCCTGGATAACTTTTCTTCGCTCATTACTACTGATTGGTATTACACACTCAGGGAAAAAGTGGAACCCCAGCAAAACAATGGCCCCAATTTTCAACTCTAGACAGACCAAAAGGCTTCTATAGTTCATGATATCAAAGGTGTACAAGTAGTTCTAAAAGGATCAGGAGGAACAGCCTTATGCATGATCAAAGGAAGGTTATCCACACTAAAGTGACCAAGTGATCTCTATCATGTCCAGGCCTGACCCTTGGCTAAAATAGGCCTAGATATTCTACTTTCTCTAGGAAATCTAAATACCAACTGATAGTTATCAAGATTCACTGGATTCAGGAAATGATTTTTAGAGGGCCTCTTCAAGACAGCGAGCATAGATCCTCCACTATTTTCTCACATTCTTCCTAATTTCCTTAAGGAGCAGGACATGAGTTAAGTCTACAATGTCTGAATCCATCCAAAATAATATTATCTACTCCCTCAGAGCTGGCCAGCTAAAGCAAATTCCAGATAGTTTTACAATATAAGGCCAGTTACTCCTCTAACTTAATTCATGTTGTATTTAAGAGCAAACTGAAGTGATTTTATCCATAAAATGTTGCTCTATATGTGTTAATGTATACCTACAGCAAAAGGCAATCAAATTATATAATAGCCAATATTTAAATAAAACAAAAAAAAATATTATTTAATATTTACATTTTGCTTCATACACATAAAGTTTTCATTTAGCCATTCTATTACTTCTTCATGGGACTTAATAAGGCTGAAATCTAAAACATGAATATTTTTTAAAGATATAGATATAAATATATCTTTTCATACTTGCCAAGCTTTGATCAAATTTATGGAATGAACAGCATGAAAGAAATCTGTATTATAAATGTACAATTTTCTAAAAAGTCTGCGTCTTTTCTATTAATAATGTAGATTAAGAAGTTTCAGTAAAATCAAATTTCATGTTGCAAAGGATAGAAACCATTGAAGATATGTGATGGTTTGAATATGGCTTTGTGGTTTCTCTGTAATCTTCATCTCTCTTTAAATGAAATATACGATGTCCACTATCAACACTACCTATTGTTCTGGAATATTAATATAGAGATACAATTAAATTGTTGCTGTAACAATTGGTTGGGGGTGTTACTTGGATCCCTGACAATACTATTACACATTCATTTTGTTGCTGGCTGCTGGAGTGCACCCAAATAATATTCTAAAAATTCATTTCCTGCAGGCCCATTGGGGTAATTGAAGTTACAACTCAGTGTATGCGCATAAATACAATGAAATTTCCAGAATCTTTTACTATATGATCTCAGCCATGAATTTTAATCAAGTACTCTTAATTTACTTTATCTATTAGTAAAGGTAAAGTCATAATGAGATAAAGTCAAAAAAAGAGGAAGGGATTATACTTTGTCTTCTACAGGGAAAAAAATGGGATATGCATTGTAATCATGTGTGCAAAGGGTTAGATTTTTTTTCTCTGTCTCTTTCTTCTGTCATGCTCTGCCACTAAATGGAGAAAAAAATACTGCTTAATATATTATTGCCATTCTGTTATGTTCAGACTTACCTCCCAAGCAACTGTTCCAGTCTGTTGAACATAATGTTCCTTGACCCCAAATACACTCTTCCTTTATGTTGTTTCTAAAAGAAGGCTTTTAAAAATTATAGTAGAAATCATGTCATTGTCCCCACAATGACATAATGTGTACTTTACTAGGAGACGTGTCAAGCAACAGATTTAGCATTAGGCAAATTGTCTGGTTAAAAGCCTCTATAGAGGAATGTCGCTTGTACAATGCTTCTGAAAGCAAGTAAATATTGAGTTTACAATATTTTTGACAATGATTCTGGAGGCATATTATATTCTAATACATAGTACATGAAATCAGGTGAGTAGGTATGCATGAAGCTAGAAGAATGGCTAAAATTTCCAAAATTTTGATAGAAGAAAATATTTGTAGCTCAGGATTAAACTGGTGCTCTCTGAGCTTGGTTGTTTCCTTGCATACATTTCATTATCAAACTAGATATGGTATCATAAGTGCTAGACTAGCAATGATAATGTTTCCTACCTTTGGTAATGAAATGTCTGCGCAAGAAAATAATCAAGTTGGGAAAACACCAACGACTCTGCATTTCTCCTTATATTTTTCAGTACAGATAATCCTCAATTTACAACTATTCATTTAACAACAGCACTGAAAAAAAGTGACTTATGACTGTTTTTCACACTTACAACATTGCAACATCCTCATGGTCATGTGATCAAACTTTGGACATTTGGCAACTGGTTCATATTTATATGATGGCTGCAGTGTTTCAGGGTCATTAGACCCTTGTGCTACTTTCTGACAAGCAAAGTCAATGGGGAAGCCATATTCACTGAACAATCATGTTACTAACTTATCAACTGCAGTGACTCACTTAACAACTGTTGCAAAAGAAGTCGTAAAATGGGGCAAAACTCACTTAACTGCTGTCTTGCTTAGCAACAGAAATTTGCAGCTCAATTGGGATTGCAAGTGGAGGACTACCTGTAGATGAGATATTTTGTATTTGATATTTGGATTTGACATGAGGAACATCAGGTTTTGAATCTTAATGTCAGTACTTGAATGAAACAACCCTAGTTTTTTTCTGGAACCATACAGGTGCATGCATGCACCTGTACACACCCATAACTGCAATGAGCCATGATTCAGGAAACAGTTTTTAAGCCTTGAAAGCATCCAAGTATTGTCTTCGATAGCCCATAATTAATCAAACTATGTAACAAGAGGAAAATGAATGATGGGTATTACAGGATGATAATATGATAATCGTATGTAAAATTGTTTAATACATCTGAGTGTGTCTGTATTTAGATTTTAATTGCATTTAATTACCATCCTATGCCTGCCATTATTATGAATAGTAATACAAATGAGACATAGTACCGTATTTTCCCGAAAATAAGACCCTGTCTTATATTTTTCTGAACCCTGAAATAAGCGCTTGGCCTTATTGCCATGCGCTCAAAAGCCCGATAGGGCTTATTATCTGGGATGCCTTATTTGGGGGGGGAAACAGGGTTGTTATTGAGGATCTGGAAAAATGAAAATAAATTAATAATGAATGGACTAGAAATGTTACAAATATTATTGAGAGATCTCAGAATACCAATGGCTTGAAATTTAATTGCAAAATCTCTAATCAGTCAGAAATAGATTTATTTTTTCTTTATCAGAATTCACAATGATAGGGAACTGGGCGTTTGTGGCCAGGGTTTAAAGCAATGTTTCTCAATCTTGGCAGCTTCCCAGAATTCCCCATCCAGCATTAGGAATCAAGGAATATTATTTCCCTAGAATGGACTCCCCTATCTTTTTTCAGGCCAAGGATCACAACCTGAGTGGAGTACATGACTATATTTAAAATGTGAGCAGACCAACATAAAAACAAAAATTGATTTTACTCCCCATGTCTTAAATTACGGGCAGCATTTCCTTTCTTATATTGGATTCCTCATGTTGTGACATGAAAAATGGAAATCCAAAGGCAAAGGTTCTTAAGATTGCAGGATATGTGTTTCTACTTTAGAGACAAAGTTGTGGGAGTAATCTAGTATATAGTAGCAAAACCAGGGTGTTTTCTTTTTCTTTTTAAATGGACTTTGTGCAGTGATTCCTAGTTTGTTTGTGTTGATGGCTTTCCTGAGATTATAATAAAATAGAGTCCTGACCCATTACTCTGGCAATATTATGAAATCTATATTTCACTACAAATCCATTTTTCACTATAATTTCACTATATATTTCACTATAAATCCATTTTTCTTGTGTTGTACTACCTCATGTTCATAGTAGTAAGGACCAGCTAAGATTTATGGTATTAATTGACAAAAACTGCTAGAAGGTACACAGAAAAAAAAGGCTGTTCTCAGACCTCTATAAAGTTGTCAGTGAATTCAAATAACTTTACATTAATGAATTAGATTGTATAAAATGAGGGTGAGGGTTCATTCTCCAAACTTGTTGGTTAGTTTCCAAACATTTCGTTACCAGGCTAGGTAACATCTTCAGCAGAGTTTAGGGGATGTCAGTGTTTTTATATTTGTGAGGGCTTCAGGTGTGGGTATGTCAAGTGAGGGTCTTGTGATGAATCAGCTGTGAGTCATCAGTGAGTCTTGTGATGGGTCTTGTGATGAGATTACATCATGTCAGAGTCATTGGGAGGTGAACTGCTGGTGGGGGAGTTGCGTGGGTTGGTTGAGGGTCAGTGCTGTCTCTGGTTGGCTGTGCGGCTGATTTGGATTCTGATGGGTTCGTAGGCTGGTTGTAGGTCAATGTGTCTATTAATGAATTCTTGTGGAATGCCAGGCTTCGATGAACTCATGAGCGTGGTGGTTGTGTGGCTGATGATTCTTGTGTTGTTCCAATCAAACTGGTGCTGTTTGGTGTCGATGTGGGTAGAGATTAAGGATTTGAGATCATGACGTTTGACTGCCAGCTGGTGTTTGTGGATCCTGCTTTTTAATTGGCGTGATGTTTGTCCCACATAGAATTGGTTGCAATGGTTACTTCTGTATTGTATCCTTGGTTCTACATAATTCCTGGTGGAGTGTGGCTGTGGGTTTGTGGGCTATTGTTATTCCTAGCGGTTGAAAGATTCTGGCTGTCATTTCCGACACCCCTTTGGTGTACTGTAGAGTTAGTTTTTGCATGGTGGTTGGCTGTGTGGTGTGCTGTGGTTGGGTGCTTTGAGTCAGAATATGAAGTTATTTGGATAGCCGTTATGGGGAAAGACATTGAGCAGCTGTTTATCTTCTGCTTTTCTTAGTGTTGTGGTGCTGCAGTGTGTCCTGGCCCTTCTGAACAGGCTCTGGACACAGTTTCTTTTGTGTGCAGTGGGGGGGTTGCATGTGAAGCTGTGAATCTTGTCCATGTGCATGGGTTTGCAGTAGACATCTGTATCTAGTTCTCTGTTGTCTTGTATTAAATCCTAAATAACTTCCAAACTGCTATAATTATCTAATTACTATCTTGGTTTGCCTTTTCTTTGGCCACCTTTCATGCTGCGCTGTACATGGTAATGATGTGGAGATATAATACTATGTGAATGCGAACGTATTTCTGCCTCTGCCTGGTGGGAAAATTGAGAAAACTATGAATGTATTATTGGGTTGCTCATACTATGTGGGCTGGCACACAAACTAAGAATAATTGCTCTTGTCCCATGGCCTTGATAGATTGAACAAAGAAAATATTCTTCACTTAGTAGTGATTTTAATTCCACAGTGTAGCTATTGGTGTTTGGAAGTTTTATGTTTTAGAGAGTGAACAAGCTCTTTTAATTTGATTAAAAATGATTTAGATTGGTTTAATGGTTTGGGTTTTTTGTTCATTGATTGTCCTTTTATTACGAGTAATCAAAAACCGGTCTTTAACAATGAAGAAGTTTATGTCATACCATTATATGACAAGGAGCAAAAAGACAGGTATCCATGGGGTTTGAATAAGTCTGTCCTATTTTTAGATGGTCACAATAGAGACAGCCTGCAGTCTGTTCCAGCTGCTCCTTTGAAAAGTGCATTTAGGACAAAATTAATGGTATGAGAAAGAACCAAACAGATTTATTGCTTAACACAATAAAAGGAAAGCAGGCATCTCTGTTCTATTAAAGCAACAAGGTTATGACTGCTTTGAATAGATCAGCAGATACATCCTCTTGTGTTTTGGCTTCTACCCAGTTTGGAGGATGTCTGGAGATTATTGTGGAAAAAAATTATGAAAAGTTTGCTTCTTTGAATTCAAAAGGAAATTGATTGTTTATAAAATTGGGTCTGAGGTTAACAGATAGATATAGCAGATAAATTGCAGGGTTGGTCAGCTCCCATTAGTCCTACTACCCAACACATGGAGAAGACTTGTTGAGACCGCACTGATGTCTAGTTTAATCAGTATCAATTGTTTGATATTTAAAAACCTGGACTTGGATTGGAAAGGTTCATGTTTCTGCTTGACCACAGAATTCATATGCTGGTCATCCTGGACAGAATTGCAGATATGATGAAGTATAATGGGAAGTACATGTGTGTTTCATATATGTGTTTCATATATGAGTGGGTGTTAAACTTGTGGGGGGAAATTGGACTATATGTGATATAAACACAGTAGTGTGTAAAGAGTTGTTATCAGCTATATGCAAGGGTATCAAACTCACCATGTCACATTGCTGTCATGTGATGTATCATGATGTTTTTTCCCTTCGCGGAGCTGGGGTGGATGTGGCCTGCGCAGGACACATCCGGCCCTTGGGTCGCCAGTTTGACACCCCTGAGCTAAAGAAACTTCATCTGATTCTCAGTAATATGCAAATAAGTCAAATATATGTTATCTGTTTTTATCTCTCTGCATAAACTACCTAAATATGTATGTAGGACTGAGGCCTGGATAATTATTTATTTTCTTGTGGAAAATGGATTGTGCTATCGTTAGAATCTTGCCAACTTTTCTTCCCTTTGGAAAAAGGATCAAATCATTCTAATGTGATCCACCACAGTGAGCGGGTGATACTGTTTCCCTCTCCCTGAAAGCAAAAGCCAAACCAAATATGGTCTCTAGATTTCCCACAATGTGTTCCTTAGTTTTTCTTTAGCTGAAATTCAATCTGCTGTTTACTGTACTTCAAGAACTGCATGACCTAGCCCAGTTATATGATTCTGTTTTTATCCCGTCTGTCACCTAAGCCTTTTGGCTTACTTCACTCGGGAGAAGCATGATGGATTCTAACATATTTCATTTTTCCAATTGCAGAAGCTTAATGCAAATTATAGCAGTCCTTTCCTACCACCATCACTACCATCCGAAAACACCCCATTAGTCAATTAAAGCAAAGATGTGGGAAACCTGTGGCTTCTGTATGCTTTAACATACAATTTCCCATAACCTTCTAATCACTGGGCAATCTAACTGGAGTGAAAACAGAATCCAATAACTATTTGGAGTTTCCCATTTCTGATTTCATGGGTTTAAACTTCTCAGCAGACGTAAGATACTTTCATGAAAATAAATAAATTTAATTAAAGCTTAGTGGGAAAGAGAGAAAGAGATTTTAACTATGTTGAAAGCTCAATGTTGTTACATCACCACTAGAGACTATTCCTAGCATCTTCCTGTTAAATGAGCTAGAATTTCATGTCATGTGCCCAGCTGAACAGAGGTCCCAGAGGTTTTTTGGGGACATGAGACTAACCTAGGCAGTTATATATGTTAAGCAGCGATGTGTGCTTTGTATATGGGTTTTCGGTTCAGTTCAGTTATTTTCTGAAACACTGATTTCTCTTTCTCTAACATGCATGGACTCACACAGATATTGTAGCATTTCACTTTACAGTGTCTATCAACCAATTAGTTGTACTTCTTTAATACAATATATATTTACTTTTCTGTAATTTTCTTTTAAAACATACTGATTTAAACAACAAAATGACATAACTGACCTTAAAAAATTGAAATGTGCACATACAATTAAAAACTCTACTTTTACTTTAAATATTTCTCCCACAAGAATACTGCGAACAGTTATTTTTAATGTAGCTTTAGCTCAGAAACAAGCAATTGGGAATTGGGGTGAGGCAAGTGGAAATGGTGTTAGTTGCAAAGACCGTGAATGAGGATTTGAGGACCACATAATATGAACATGGACATTTAGAAGGGGCAAGGAAACACAAATGTCAAACATACAATGAAAGGCTGCAATGCAAACTCTGCTCCTTAATGATTCCTAATAACTATCCAGGTTTCTTGGCAAAGTTTTCAGAAGCGGTTTTCCATTGCCTCCTTCCCAGGGCCAGGGTCACCCAGCTGGCTTAGTGCCTAAGGGACGACTGGAACTGAGTCTCCTGCTATCTACTCCAGTGGCTTTAACCATCACAACAAGCTGTCTCTGGCCTTAAGTGTCATTGTCCAACGTTACAATATAAGTATGAAAAGGTGGAGTTGTGTCATGATGTCACAATACATGTTTCATCATTTTGACATCAGCGTAGATAGTATTGGATGACACTGATGACAAAATCTTTGAATTATGACATTGTGACATTAGCATCCTTGATGTTGTTAAGGATTGTTTTTTTTTTCCCTGAAGCCCAAGAAGTGTCTTTCAGATATGCAGGGAAGACTCAGTCATGCCACATAGTGCAGCAGCAAACTGTGTGTTCTTCAAACAATGAGAACTTTATGAAAAAAATGACTGCCTCAATTATCATGTCGCCCTTTTAAAAATATAGATTATTTTTAGCTTTTCCGTCTGCTCAATAACCATTTGAGGTGATGTATTAACAAAAGAGCTAAAAAAAGTTTCAAACTATTAAAAACTTAAAACTGAACACTGTTTTATATAGTAAAACCAGACATTAACTTTAAAATTAGAGACCAGCATCAAGTATTACACACAAGGTATGTAATAATGTTAAAACAATGCTGTCTTCATCATTAACTTAGCCTAACTCCAAATGCATTTTCATTAAAAAGGTTTGTCCTGTTAATTAGATTTGGGAAGGGCAATTTAGTTTTTCCCTAGATAATTATCTCTCCCCAGTACCTATTATCTATCTATTCTAAAGGAATGAATGACTAAATAAATGTATTGCAATTTATAGTTTGCATACAAAGCACATAAGGTGGGACAAAATACAAATAAGAGACATAAACATAGATTCTTTAAGCAAGCAAGCAAACACACTATATGTGGCTTAAAATACATGTTATTTCCCCAATGAGGCACTATTGTCTGCAATAGTGTGCCAGCAAAAGTTCACTATTGTGAACTTGATCAAGTCCAACTGCTTTAATAATGGTGCAGGGTTGGGGTTTTTTTAGAAAATAGTCTGGTTTATATAGTAGATTTTCTGCCCTTTTGTAGTGAAAGCATTCAACATGTCCAGGTAATCTTATGCTCTAACATAATTTAGACTGTAATGCTTGAGACAGAATTACATTAACTGAAGTAAACATGAAACGTCTGGTGTTCTCCTTGGCAAACATCCACTTTTCCTATGTATTCCTAGAAATGCACAACTTGAAACCATTCATTTCCTTTGTTCTTTCCTTGTACACTTGTGTAGTGGAAAATGATTTTCATAATGAAGCACATTATTTATCCTTACATACATCTGTATTTTATATATTCAACATTTAGCTCGGTTGTTTTCTAAAATAGGAATTTCTAACCCTATTGGAACATTTGCTACCTTTACAGTATCTGGAATATTTCACCCTTTTTGAAATACAGACTTCTTCAACCACGCTAGTTGCCTTTTAAGAATGAGACATTCCATTAGTGTTGCTTTCCTCAAAATCTGTATAGATAGGTTTCAACTTCAAAACTTTCCGGTCAATATGATTATATTGTAAAACTGATGGGGCAAGAGTGAATCAGAATAAAACAATTGGAGCAATTGAAACTAGAAAGAAGGAAGGGCAAGCTAAATGAAACTGCGTTAATTAGATTACATCTATGCTTTTAATCCATACTGACTGTTAATTGGCTAAAATCAGCAACAATGAAATAGTTAAAATACAATTAAAGTGCTCACATAAAACATCAAAATCATCAAAAATCCTGTGATGTATGGTTGGTGTCTATTCTTCTAACACACATATACAGTGAACTCACTGAATTAAGAAACTCTGAATTCTCTTCCACATCTTAAAATAAATTCAGTGACTGGGTTTTCACTTAAGTTATAGTTTGTTTTCCCTGAGTCTAAGTCTATTGGTTGGGCTCACACTATGCTCAAAATCTAAACCAAATAAACCCCTTTGTGGTTTAATCCAATGTGTAAACAAGAACGATATTGTTTGTCTAAATTCATGATAGGTCAAATCCAGCTAATAAAAGTCTCAAATCAAGAAACTGAGTATGTCTACAATGTCGTTTTAATCCTTGTTCAAATGCTTTACTGTTTACATAAAGGGCTGGACTGCCCCAACATGCTTGCCTGCCTTTCACGTGGCCTTCCTTGCTTGCCTTTGCAAGCTGGCCAGGGGGACCCCCACGGGGATGCTGGGAAGGCCGCGTGGAAGACAGGCAACCATGTCCGGACCACCTGGCCATGGGCCATGAAAAAGGCAGTAGGGGAGGCTTTCACAAGCGGGCCTGGCCACAGGGACTAGCTAGATAGTCCGTGACTCACAGGCTTGCCTGACAGGCATATCAGCCATTCAGTTGGGGCACAGTGCTTCAGGCAGACAAGCTGTAGAGCAGACTGTGCGCAAATGAGGACCCACACAGTAGAAGTGAGGACTGACTGTGTGGGGCAGGGCAAGTGTGGAGTGGGGCGAATGAGTATCGGACAGGTGGGGTGAGTGAGCTTCAAGTGGATGGGCGGGGCAAGCGAGCGTTGAGTGGGCGCAGGGTGTGGCCAGCCAGAGTTTGGCGACCTAGGTCAAATTTCCGATACAGGTTCATGCAAACCAATGTGACCCAGCTGAATACCATCTCTAAAAAGCTGACTTCAACTTGAAGACACAATTGTTACATATGCATCATATCACTTGTAAAGCTGCGGGCTGAATGTATTCACCAATGTCTATGCCCAATGTCTATGAATATGCCCATACTGATACAAACTTGGATAAGTAAGCAGGATCAAATGAAAGAAAAGAAAAGAAAAGTCTAGGTGTAAAGATTTACAAGAATCCAACAAAAAAATAAAGAACAAAACCTGAGAAAACGAAGAGGTCGTAAACTGAATGCTGAAATGCGCATCTTCATCTTTTGATGGAGATTAAATAATACAGCTTCTTGAACCTTTCATGTACTTTATATACATAGAAAAATCTCAGTCCATTTCAAGGCAATCAAAATTGCCCAGATTGTAGCAAGAAAAAAGACTAATGCTTGCTTTACAGCTCAATCTCTCAGTGAATGTTCTGACATAGACAAGTGACTGGTTTAGAGCATGCCAATGTGATTTTTAAGTGTGATTATTTTTATGTGGATTTGATTAGGTTGATCATTATATTCCTTTTGCATTACCCCCCCCTTTTTTTTCATTTTCTTTTGTTCTGTTAGTTTTCAATTTT
>JANHFK010001951.1:81899-95910 GCA_036250565.1 Sibynophis collaris | reverse complement strand
AGTGAGGTCAGGATCGCTTAGTCGTGGCTCCCCCCCCTCCCCCGCTTTCTGGGATCTCCCGGCACCTGCTGGGGAGGGATGGATTCTGTTGCAACTCGGTTGTTTACTAGGCATTCCACCCTTTGGTGGTTGCTAGCGACAGAGTTGGCTTTAAATATTATATGCTTGCCGATCATGTGTCCTGAGTCACACAACTCTTTGCCTCTGAGGCTTTTGGGAAGCCACTGGATAGTGTAACTCTTGTTTTGTTTACCTCCGTGAGTGTGTGTGTTTGTGTGTGTGTTTTATGATGGGCAGTGCGCTCTCTGCCTTGGTAGCGTCACTTCTGTATTTAAAGAGGGAAATTAGTACCACAATGCTTGGATTAATGTTGCTTATAAAATAGCCTGGGGGCCTTTGTGGTGTCCAAGCTTTAATATAAATAGCATTTTTCCAAACGCAAGGGAGGACAGGTGCTTTGTAATTCTTAGTTATCTACCTTCAATGCTGCAGTATCTACTTCTTACTACAGTGAGGTCATACCTCTGCTGTCGTCCCCCCCCCCCCTTTCCTCTGTCGTTATTCGTAGCTATAACCCGTGCCTGTCTATGTATATTGCAAAACAGCTTGCTATAAACGCTGGGCTTATAAGGTACAGAGGTTACAATCTTTATCATTGCGTAAAGTGACATTGATATTACTTTGTGCAGTCAAGTAGGGTTTTTTAAAGTATAGAAAAAATAGGGTAGATCTTTGATTTGTTCATGTTTACAAACTGCATCAAGCCAGTATGAAACTTTGTAGTAAGTTCACGCTTAAACACCCCCCCCCACCAAAACTACGGTTCTTTTAATATTGCAACAAAGGTTTTTTTTTTAGAGGTCATTCAAGTCACTTTAGAGAATGCCTTGACTACTACAGATGACATTTTCTGAGGCTTACATGTTTCCCGTGCTGGTATTGTTTGTTTGAGAATGTATGTTATTTTGTATATTTTCTTTTTTACTCTTATAATATTTTCTGGCATTTTAATAGCAATCAGCATGTTATCTAAAACTTGTTATATAAGGCAATCTCTTTGTCTTAGCCATCAGTATAGAAGTTTGGATAAGCAGAATGATCAAAATATAGTTTGGATACAATTGTAGGGTTCTGTAGTTGTATGAATGTTCTTATAATTAAGAGATGCCTCCTCAAACACATGAGAGATGACATAACTGATGCATGCTTCTTACTTTATACATTATGTGATTCTGGAGGCAATATTTATCTCTTATATTCATGGAAGGATACAAGTGAGCATAAGTTAGTGCCATTAAACAATAACAATTATTCAATTACAGTTTTACCATTTAAAATATCTTATTTTGTACAATTATAAACTTTTTCTGTTTTAATTTATGAAATAATTCAGCGAGTTTATTTTTTAATTTTAGTTTTCAGATGATTCCGCTTATGAACTTCTATTTAATTTAGAGTTTGCATTTTGATACCCACTGGTTCCGAGATGCTCACAATGACCATATGACATCCACTAATTTACTGAAAATACCAGTTTCCCAGGATATTTTATTTCTATGTGAAATATCATAAGATCTTGACATTATAGCCTTTTAATTTATTATATATTTTCATTACTCAAATTATTTAGGAATCTGTCAAATTCAATGAAATTATGCAGTAGTATCCATCAGTTGGAAAAGTTCCTGATACCTGTAATAAGATGTTGTGGAATCCTAGTACATTGAAATCACAAAGTAATAAGTAAACATCATAATTTATTATACCAGAACCAAACTTTTCAAATCATTTTATTTGCTATTTATTTTCTGCCCTAAAATTAATTTCTGCCCTATAATTTTTATAGAGCAAAGCTACTCATCCAAAGAGAAATCAGAATAAGCTATAATATAATATGAAATGCAAATAAAAACAGTGTTATATAAATAATAACAATAGCAATAGCACTTAGACTTATATATCTAAGTGGTTTACAGATTCAGCATATTGTACCCAAAAATTTGGGTCCTCATTTTACCGACCTCGGAAGGATAGAAGGCTGAGTCAGCCTTGAGACTGAGATTTGAACTGCCAAATTGCAGGTAGCCGGCAGGCAGCAGAAGTAGTCTGCAGTACTACACTCTACCATGGCTCATAAAAGAATAGCAGCATTAAAAGGAGAAATAACCATACAATATTTTTCAATAACAAATGGCAAGGAAAAACAATCTCCACCAAAGAAAGAAAAAGAAAATAATCATAATGGGCAGCTTGTAATCCATTCCAAAGAACTCCTTAGAGAACCACATCTTGACATCTGAAATATTTAATGTTTTGACTGTGCAGGCCTCCATAAGCGGAGCTTTGGCATTGTTGAGGCCAGAAACAAATCAGCCTTGCACTTTGGTTAATTGCCCTTTAAAGTTTTAGAAATGGGAATGAGCACCTAAATTGAGTTTTGAGAGGTATGGGCAATTGGCACAGGACAAATAACATTGGGATGATAGGTTCACACTGCAATACTTAAAACCTATTTTGAGGGATGCAATAATAAAAGCATCCATTTCCAATATATTTTTCTGATTGAACTAAAATTATCCCAAAAGCTTTGCTTTGAGAAACCTAAAACCTAAGATAGTCCTTGATTTACGACCATAACTGAGCTCAAAATCTCTGCTGCTAAGCAAGATAGTTAAGTGAATTTTACAGCTACAATAATGCACAGATGGTTAAAAAATGAGACGTAATGATGCTCTGGTGGGTGGGCGGAGCCTCCTGCTGCCAGCGCTACCAGTTCAGAGAACCGGATAGAACTGGGGGGATTTCACCGCTGGAGTTTTACGACCTTTCTTGCCACAGTTGTTAAGTGAATCAATATAGTTGTTAAGTTAGTAACTTGGTTGTTAAATGAATCTGGCTTCCCCATTGACTTTGCTTGTCAAAAGGTCACAAAAGGTGATTACATGACCTGGGGGCACTGCATCCATCATAAGTATGAGTCAGTTGCCAAGCCTCTTAATTTTGAACACATGACCTTGAGGGTGCTGCAGTGGTTATAAGTATGAAAAACAGTCATAAATCACTTTTTTCAGTGCCTTTGAACTTTGTAACTTTGAATGATCACTAAACAAGGGTTACCTGTACATTGTAGCTTCAGCAGAATTAATGTTTGTGTTCAGCCATATGTGCCTGGTGACAGATACTGTTGCAACTAATGAATTTGTGTTGAATTAAGTTCATGTATTAAGTTCAGTATTTTCATTCTAAAGTTTAAAGTACCACAATACAAGTTCAGAATAGTAGTGGTGAAGACTGTGTTATTCATATTAACTTAGTACTTATTCATGTCCTTGTTTATGGAAAGGAAGGAAGTGATAATTCTGGTTTGCCATTCATGGTAGAATGAAACGAGTATATTGGTATGTGTTAATTCTGATGTATGTATTTGCTATATCTATTTAATGAGAAGAATTATTCCAAATTACCCTTGTCCTCAGAGATATACCATCATTAAGCATGCCCGTTGGGATTTGGGATTTTTCTGAGTAGCAATTATACTAACTTCTATCAAATTGTCACATTTTGAGAAATTTGACTGCATTCCAAATGCTGCTTGCTCTGTGGCAGAACATAGAAAGGAGTATAATAATAAAAAGTTCTCATAAATTGATTTTTGCATTAAATATGGTGCCATGTTGATTAGTACACACAGATGTAATGGAAACCTAAAGAATTGTCATTAACATATGCAGTTTTTGTTAGTCAAGGTGTGAAGATTATTCTTTTTACTGCATTTCATTTTCCCATTAAAAGCGTTACAGGTTACTTACTGCACCTATTAGTGCCTTCTTGTAGAAATATTTTCCCCTCCTGAGAAAAATGTAGCTAAGCTATGTGGTTAAGTTCCTTAACTCCTGAAGGAATTTAACTGTCATTGGGTGTGACAAGTTGTAGGAGGTATAGGTATGCTAGTGGCCTTAATTCAAACATGTATTTTCCCCAGAATGCATGGCTATCAAATGCAGTATTTTCCCATGCTTTATCAGGCATGAACAACCAGATCCATATATGAGGAGTTCAAGCTAACTACTTTATTATATTCTAACCATAATGCAGGAATCTCCAGTCTAGCATCCTACCCTTGGAAACAAATAGATAAGGAACTTGTGGGGGCGGGGGGAATTAGTTCTAACTCTTTTGCAGTTGCACAGTGACTCTAGAAGACTCAGTGAGGTCTTCTCCCTAACAGGCTGGGTGCTTCTCAACTTGACTGTTATTAAGCACCATTTATTTATTTATATCCCATCTTTATTATTTTTAAGGGACATGGCGGCTCAGTAGCTAAGATGCTGAGCTTCTTGATCGAAAGGTCGGCAGTTCAGCGGTTCGAATCCCTAGTGCTGTGTAATGGGGTGCGCTCCCGTTACTTGTCCCAGCTTCTGCCAACCTAGCAGTTTGAAAGCACGTAAAAAATGCAAGTAGAAAAATAGGGTCCACTTTTGGTGGGAAGGTATCAGCGTTCCGTGCGCCTTTGGTGTTTAGTCATGCCGGCCACATGACCACGGAGACATCTTCGGACAGTGCTGGCTCTTCGGCTTTAAAACGGAGATGAGCACTGCCCCCTACAAATGCATCTTGGCTATATAACAATATGAAGTAAATAATTAAAAAGCTTCCAGAAATACAACCCTCATCTCAATATAGAGACCTTCACAGGGTGGTGGTTGTGGGGAAAATAGGGGAGGAAGGTATGTTGGATATGTTTGCTGCCTTGAGTTATTTCTAAAAATAATAAAGGCGTGTTACAAATAAATAATGAAAACATCCTATAAACATACAAAAATACCAATTGAAAAAGATTCATAAGAAGAAAAAAAATCGTGCCATAATAAATTATTAATATGCTCTCATGAAACCCCAAAAAACAACCAAGTACTGGCTGGGACATTTTAGCATATCAAATGAAAAGTAAAATAATGCATTGTATTAACATATCATTAGTAACATAGGCTTACACTTGCTTACATAAAAGTAAGGATTGTTGGTGGACTTGGACAAAATTAATAGAAGTTTTAGCCCTGAGTGAGTTAAAATGCAACATAGTCATAAAGTACATAAGAACCAGTTGCTATGTTCAGCAGATCATAAAATAGTAATGTCAAGGACAGTATGTGTGTAACCTTTTGAATTATACATAGAAATGGCTTTCAAAAGACTTCTTTGAAAGGCTTTAACATGTGATCTGTATTTCCTTTAATTTTATTTGAGGAGATTTTTATGCTGTTTAGTAAATGTAGAAGTACGTACATAAATAAATTTGTTAAAACTAGACTACTATTTGATATAGTGCAAAGGCTTCATGGGACAAAAGCAGTAATGGAGATTGCTCCTTATGGAAAAAAATAAACACAAAGTAAGTCATCTATGTTGCCAACATGCTTCAGAAGTCACAAATCTCTTGGAAGGCAGAGAAGCAAAAATAAACAGTACTACTTAGGAAAGCAGAAGATTAAAGTTAGAAATTGATTGTACAAAGAAATGGAACAGATTTCAGTGGAAAAGACCTGAAACCTATTTTCTCAGCAGTGGCTTTAATTTACATGAAAATTGCAGTGATGGAAAAGTTAAAAATATTGCATCACTAGTGTTATCTTCAGTTTTAACATGAAAAGTAGGATAATACTGAGGTACTGTTTAATATGATTGTAATTAATCTAATAGGAGAGAATGATATTTTAAGATAAGTTTCTTAGAGAGCTTTGCATTGTGCATGGTTAAGCAATAATTATTAATTTTAAAATTGGTTTTATTTGAAGAAGTCTCAGACAGATGGAACTGTTTCTGTGCTCACAGTTTTAATTTCAAGTTCTTATTATATTATAGAGTACTTTTGAAGTCCTAGTCTAATTTAAGTAGTGGCTTACTATGAGGAGGAAAGGTATTACAATTTCCATTATATATTTTCAAATATTTATACTTTTAGAAAAATCAATGTATGATCTGATGATAAATATATTTTAAATAATCTATAAATGTACTGTCTTTATTTTAAAAAATGACCATAGTACTTCCCCCTCTTCCCTCCTTATACTAAAATATGCTATTTCCCTTAATGTTTTCATCATTTTTATCTTGATTTATTTCATGGAATTCTCACTTGCATAAAAATATTTCCATTATCAGTATAAATCCAGCATCTCGATTCTGGTTTATGATATTTTGCTGTCGAATATTTTATATTTCAGATAGCGTAGACTGGCATGATTGTGAATTTGTTCCACTCATATCTAAAATATGTGATAGAATATATTGCAGACATATTTGCAAATTTTGTTACAAAACAAAGAAACTCCATTTATAAAGTTAGTTTAAAACTTAATCTGTTCCCTAGAACATTATTAAACATTCAACATATTTTTGAACAGTTGCATACTTGCTTAGAAGCATCTCGTACTGAATTTAATAGGCTTATTCTCAAACAAATGTGCAAAGGATTATATTTTGGTCTATATACCGCTGCCAAAACTAAATAGTTACATTCCATTTTGCTTTTTTCAACTACAATGTAAGTATAAACAATGTGAGGACTAACTGGTAGCTTAATAAGAAAAGTTTAATAATATTCATGTGTAGGTTATTTGTTTTATAAATTTCAATAAGCATTCCATGCAGTAAAACCACCAGTCTACAACAATTTGAGCATGTTGTTTCTATTGATCAGATAATCACTTTGTTGATTGATTTTGATCCAAACATTAATTTAATGAAGTATTCTCCAACTTTGTGAGACATTTTGGTTGCAACGAGAACATTACAGATTTATTATCTTTATAATATTGTAATTGTTTTGTTGACCAATGCAGAAATAAAACAGAATGTAAACCAGTGTACAGGTAGTCCTCGAAATATGGCTGTAATGGAGCCTGTCCATTATGGTTGCATGTTATAGCAATCACCTAACAACCTTGCCATCCCTGCTCTCCCCAATGAAAGATTAAATGAACATGTGGGTCATTAAGTGGAGCATGGGATGCCTTCTAGTTGGTGGAGGCATTGGAGGTTCTGGTCCTCCCAAGGTCTGCCCCATGCTCCACTTCCTGTGCCTTGTGTCCCTGTGTGCACAGAACTGATATGAAAGATGTTAAACCAGTGAATATCTTCTGCCTTTTAGGATCAACTCTCAACAGTAAAAAGAAAAAAAATCCAGTAATATTAAAAAATAATTAAACACACACAGATTAGTACTTAGTACAATAGCAGTAAAGCCCTTTGAAAAGATATTCACATGTCTGTACCTATAACGATCAGAATCTTAATTATTTTTCTCTGTACCACTCTATGGAAACAAAAGTTGGATTTTGAAGAAGCAGGATACAAAGAGTACTGATGCTTTTGAACATTGGTATTGGAGAAGGTGCTTAAGAATTCCATGAATAGCTAAGAAAATAAACACATCATAGAACAAATCACTTGTGACACAAATCAATGTTCAAATTCCATTTTAGTTTGCAAAGAGTTAGCTCTGTGGGAGGTCTATAACGTTGGGAAGGAAAGTACAGAAGAGAATAACTAGCAACAAGGTAGCCAGGCTTGATTACCATGGGAATGAGTGTACTGGTGGAAGATCTGAAGGCCAGGTTGGGGATCAGATTATTCTGGTCTATCTGTGTAGTTGGTAACACTAGGTTAATAGCATATAAATAATCAGTTAAATTGTATTTTTTGATAGAAACCTTAAGGAAATAGAAACTGACACAAATTTTACACAATACAAATATATAAATGCAACTTCTTTCTTCTAATGTAAATTGCATGCTTACTGTTATAGATTTAAGTAAGAAAATGAATGTGGCAAGCACAGACCTTTAGACAACTTTTCTTCTACTATGATAGAAATAATAACTTCTAAACCTTTAATAATATTTTGGGAATTTTTTCCTACTCTTCTTTGCAGAATTCTTCAAGATCAGAAACATTCTTGGGTCTTGCATGTATTGAATGTTTGAAATCTCTCCTCAAATTTTCAATAATATTTTAAGTCTGAGGACTGCAAAGGCCATTCCAAAACCTTTATTTGTCTTTCCTGTAAGTATTTTATATTTAATCCTTAGCTATTTTTCTTATTGTAGTCTTTCTGTAAGATCAAACCTCTTTTGAGCTTCACATATTTCTTGTTCTTTCTTCTACAAGAACTCTGAAGTATTCTTCCCTCTCTTCTAACATGACAGCCCTTTGGATACTTGAACACAGCTGTCTTTTCTTCTCCAGCCTAAATATATCCATATCTCCAACCATTCCCAAGTATTTACTTCCAGGACCCCTTTAATCTTACTTTGGACAGAATCCAGTTTGTGTGTTCCTTTTTAAAATGGTTGTTCAGAACTGAATACAGTATTCTAGGTGTAGGTTGTTTACTTCAGAATATGGAGGAATAGACTGTAACTCTGATGTAGTTTAAAACTGCATTTGCTTTTTTGGGAATTGCATTATTCTATAGCTGATATTCAATTTGTGGTCTGCCAAGAAAACCAAATCTTTTTTTGCAAGTCCCAGTGCCTAATATGGTTACCCCCTCCCCCCCCTCCCCGGACCTTGATTTTTCTAAACTAAATCTAAGTTTAGCTTTGTGTTTCTCTTTGTTGGTGTTCATCTTTTTGGTTTTTACCCATTGTTTCAGCTTGTAAAGGCACTCATAATCCTGTTTCTGTCCTCTAACATATTTATCATCTCTTTTGTATGATCTTGTAAATTTGATGTTTTCTTTACCTGCCATCTAAGTTATTAGATAATGGAGCTTTGTAGTTCTTTGACATTTCTCTTCTACTGGATGTGGAGATGCTGATGTATGCTCATTGGATATAATTTTTCATCCAGTTCTAAATCCATTTGAAAGTATTCCTTATACATTTCACTGTTAATACATTAAAGAAGGAATGCCACAGATGCTTGATTAAACTTGTTGAGCCATTTGCTGAGAATTCAATTTATCCGTACACATACTTTTCTTTTGTCATATTACTGTATTCAGCAAAGAATCTTCAACATGTTTGCAAAAATGTAATACTTCAAGGCTATTCAGTTTATCATGCTTTCTCATGTTTGCATTGAGAAAAAGTATATAACTCATCTTTTCTTTAAATTTGTGTAGAAAATCATGGTTTTTAAAAAAACTCTTAACAGATTTGTTCATTTTTTGTATTTAGTTATCTTTTTCACAATTGGCAGTATTCACACATCATTTTAGGTCAAAAACAAATGCTTAGTGGGATGTTTGAATTCTGTCAGTGCAATTCTGTTAGAACATAATATGTTATTGAGCCCTGTTGGAGTCATTTATTCACAAGTCTTGAGTATGACTGTGGCTATAATAATGTAATGTGCTGGGGGCTGGGGAGGGCAAAAACGCGACACGTGGGTGGTTTGGGAAGCCAAAAATGGGTGTTTTGCTCTCCCCAGCCCCCGGGACACTCTGTAGCCCTCCAAAAGCCTCTGGGCGCTCTGTTTTTGTGAAAAACAGACCCATTGGCTTCGAGAGGCCCAAAATGGCTGTATTTAGTGTATAAGATGCACCAACATTTCCGTCGTCTTTTGGGGGAGGGAAAGTGTGTCTTATACTCCAAAAAGTACGGTAAATGTTTATGAGGAAAGAAAAAAATACTTTTCTGGAACAGTTTAGTAACTTATAGTGAGTTACATTCTCTACTCCTTCTCCAATAATTCTTTGAAGCACTTGATTAATTTAGTATGTGTTATAAATCTACAGTGAACTCTTTTGCTTAATATTTATATAGAAGAAAACTTGTATGTTTGAAGGCTAGCAAGACTAGTGGTGAGAGAAAGTGTATGACCGCTATCTGTAAGTTTGCATATCAGTGATCTACAAGAACTCCATCTAATTCTTTTAAACAGGTAAAAAGATTCTGCTTAAACAAACACCATTATAGCATGGGCTGGTTTGGCTCGCAAGCATTGACGGAACAGTGGATTCTGGATTGTACCAGCAAATTCTACAGAAGAACATCAAAGTATCCATCAGTGGACTAAAGTTTAAATGAAAGTGAGTCATGCAGCTAAACCAACAAGCATTGGCTGAAGGAAAAGAAATCTTGCATTTTTGAATAATCAAGCCTTGATATTAAACAAATTAAAATGATGTGGCATGAAGGCATGACTTGAAGCAAATAGTTCATAGAAATACAAAGATACAATGGAAAAAATTGAAATAGTTTTGTAAAATAAAATAGGTGAAAATACTTCCAAGCTGATGAATCGGATTAAGCAAGAATATTGGAAACATATTGTTGAAATCAGCTCTGCTAAAAGAGGTGCTACTATAACTAAATCTGAAGCTTCATATACTTTTCTCAACGATGATCATGAATGTTGATCACAACATGTTTAACCTTAATGAATCTATAATCACATAATTTATAGGTATTTTTAAAAGGGTTACAAACTTTATCTCACCACTAAATGACATGTAGTTTTCAAAGCATATTCCTCAACAAAAAACATCCGGGTAGAAAAGTCATCTTATTTTGCAGCAGCATTTGGTAGTATAGAAGTGCTTTTTCAATTAATCTGAATCTCATAATGTGACAAATGGGCCAGGTAGCAAAGTAGCTGTGCAGAGTTCTATATAAAATTAACAAAAGTACTGAAACAACTTGTAAAAGATGTTAGTGATTTGGCAGTCAGAAGTGAGCTGCTTTGTTTATGCTTTGTTCATGTTTTCCAAATACTTTGCATAAGCCTATATCAAAGATAAACCGCAGCAAGTGCTATAGGCATTTACAGATTTGCTGCTGTTTCATTTTATTTTTTATTCACAAATTTATTACAGGATTTATCAAAATTTAATATTCAAAAATACTGTTAGAATGTGTCCTGTATATCAAGTATCATATATTTATATACGTAAAAATAAGATTTTAACAAAAATTCATATTGTTTACAGGAAAAACTGTTTCATAGTGCTGATGGTCATTCTTGGTAGTTCCTGCTGAAGTGGATAAAATCTGAGACAGCATGGAGACGAAATAGACTTCATTTTGAAAAGTAAATACACAAAGTTGTTTGATGTATATATTTTATTTGTATGATAAGTCTGTAATTTGACCTTTGGGAGGACTTCTACAATACTGGCAGTATCTGAATTTCACTGGAAATTATGTGTGTGCGCACGTGCACACACACCCACATATAAAATGAGCTTGGTTGTCATAAATCTTAATATGACTGATTTGTATATATTTTACTTTAAATGACCAAATTCCTGACATGCAGCATGTCATTTTATTTTATAAAGTACTATGATTAATTAAAAAATTGAATGTAAGAAAAGAAAAGGGAAATAATGTTTGAATTGATGCTTATTAGTATGCTATGATTTAATATTAGATCTGGACTAGATAAAAGCTTTGTGATTAGCAATTCTTCTAAAGAGTTTTAAAAATTTATTCTATTTACTCTCTTTTTAAAGATTTCTTGCTGAAACTATTTACTTCAAAGAGTGCAGGATGACTGATCGTGGAATAAAATGGGCTTGTGAGTATTGTACATATGAAAACTGGCCATCTGCGATCAAGTGTACCATGTGTCGTGCTCAGAGACCTAGTGGAACTATTATCACAGAAGATCCATTTAAAAGTACTTCAAGTGATGTTGGTAGAGACTGGGATCCTGCAGGTATTGAAGGAGGCAGCAGTCCTTTGATATGTCCAGATTCTAGTGCAAGACCAAGAGTTAAGTCATCTTACAATGTTGAAAGTGCAAATAAGTGGTCATGTCACATGTGTACTTACTTGAACTGGCCTCGTGCAATAAGGTGTACTCAGTGCTTATCTCAGCGTAGGACCAGGAGTCCCACAGAATCCCCCCAGTCTTCAGGATCTTGTACAAGACCAGCTTCTTTTTCTGTGGATCCTTGTGAGGAATATAATGATAGAAATAAATTGAACATAAGGACACAACACTGGACTTGTTCTGTTTGTACATATGAGAATTGGGCTAAGGCCAGAAAATGTGTTGTCTGTGATCACCCACGGCCCAACAACATTGAAGCAATAGAACTAGCAGAAACAGAACAGGCTTCTTCCATAATAAATGAGCAAGAAAGAACTCGTTGGAGAGGAAGCTGCAGTAGTGGAAATAGCCAAAGAAGGTCACCTCCCACCGCTAAACGAGAATCTGAAGTGAAAATGGACTTTCAGAGAATTGAAGTGGCTGGAGCTGTTGGCAGCAAAGAAGAACTTGAAGTTGATTTCAAAAAACTAAAACAAATAAAAAACAGAATGAAGAAGACTGACTGGTTGTTTCTCAATGCTTGTGTTGGTAAGTTTTGTTATTTATTTCACTTGCAAAGGAAAAACATATACATGCTGAGGTGCATATTGCCAAATTTCATACAGAGCTAGGATTACAATAATTCCAAAGAAATACAAAATCAAAATATTCATAATTACACATTTATTTTGAACACTGTAGAAAGATGAACAAATTCTGCTAAAAAATAGTCAAATTTTGTTAAGAATTTAGAGTTGTACTGTAATTATAAAATGAAACTTAACTGTATTTCCACAATCATTTCTTAATTTTCTATCTAAAATCCTGTTGTTCTTGAAATGGCAAGATGTATTTTAGAATTTATTTTAGTTCATAAGCATTCATAAGCATGTATATTTCTCATAAGGCAAAAATTAAGGTTTTAAAAAAAGAGGCATATATGCTTCATATTACTTTATTTTGAAATGCTGATCACGCTAGTAAAATCTTTATATTTCCTTAAGCAGTTTAGCATAGATGCAGCCAAACATTTTAGGTTAAGGATGCCTGTAGTATTATGCCATGTCTCTGATGGCACATCTTCCATCATGGATGTAAGAACGTATGAATGAGTACAGAATCCTTTTTTCTTTACACACAGGTAATTCTCAATCTATGATCACAATTGGGAACCAGAAACTCAATCCTTGAGCAAAGTGGTTGTTAAATGAGACATGTGACTGTTTTGCTCAAAATCCCAATTCCAGCACTTTCAATTATGTTCATTAAGAGATGATTCAGGGCATTAAGTGGATGGAGTCCCAGGTAAGGAGTGCGAGTGGAGAAGTGCCTTGGGGGTTGGGAACACAAACCCTGCGAAGCTCTGCTCAGCAGCTGAAATGTTCCCTGTTGAAATCCAAGCAGGAATCGTAGCTCCTTAGCAGAGAGACATGCAGCCTGTGTTGGCACTCCCAGGGCTTCCCTCATACCCCTGACTCATCTCATGCACTTTTTCTTACTGTGATGTAATGTCTCTCAAGAGCTAAAAATTCTCTCTACCAAAATCCAAGCAGGTTTTTAAGCCCCTGAACAAAGATTGTGAGTGACTAGTGTTGGACAACCCAGGATCTTCCCCAACCACTTGAGGAACCCTGCACTCCTTATCTTTACTGTGCCCACACTCCGTTCATCTGCTTGCATTTCAGCTTCCTCTCATCTCGGGGGGGGGGTGGGGGTGGCTGAAAGAGCTGCCAGCAGAAGGAGATCAGCTCCCCTTCCATGCACAGAAGGAAACTTCTTTGGCAGAGTGTAGGAAAGGAGCCAAAACATTCAGGATTTTGCCTCTATTTCTACATCCCACTAAAAGTTCATCTCCCCTGGGGAAGCAGCACTTTTGGCCAGCCCCCCCAGAGATGAGAGGGAGTCCATTGCACTGAGGGCCATACTGTAAATATTATTCTTTCCATGTTCTAACCATCGATTTTTGCCACCTTCTTTTTATTATTCCTGGCACTGTTGCTGTTTCCCCTATCTTCAGTACTCTCCTGTTAGTTTTTATTCCCAAACCACATTTGCCCAAAGTATAATTGGTTGTTGGAAGAACCCCCATACTGGATATCAATAATTCCCATCCAGTGTAGTTACTCCAGTAAGTCTAAAGGTGCCATGCTACTGAAGTTCAATCTAGTAGATACATTGTAAATACAGTGCACTTTTGCATTACTTTGAATTAAATTGCTGTAGGAGTATTTATATATGTGAATTTTGT
>JANHFK010001951.1:48034-59434 GCA_036250565.1 Sibynophis collaris | reverse complement strand
ATGTTAAAATGATACTTCTAAAATTTATAGCTGTTGTATGAGCAAGTAGTAAGCAATAT
Source organism: Sibynophis collaris (assembly GCA_036250565.1). Classification (NCBI taxonomy): domain Eukaryota; kingdom Metazoa; phylum Chordata; class Lepidosauria; order Squamata; family Sibynophiidae; genus Sibynophis; species Sibynophis collaris. The sequence continues at coordinate 59,375 of JANHFK010001951.1, read as the reverse complement.
ATGATGGAAGAAGAAAATAAGAAATTTTTTTAAAAAGCTTAACTTTTGCAGTTTTAGACATTAGATCACATATATATAAGAATTATTTTTGGAAGGTCATCTATTAATCGGTTAGGAAAATGATTGTTGCAAAAACAGTGAAAAATGATCAATTGATAATTCAGATTCAGGTAGGAAAGGATGATTCACACAATCCTGAAAATTGATGTAGCTGCTTTAATAAGTGCAGATAGATGCTGTATGGCACTCCTGTATATTCAGAAGCAGGTTTTCCTAAATGAATCCAAGCCTTTGCATAGTTGACTCTCTGTCTGTCTCTTTTATACATACATAAATGCATACATACAATGGTACTTTGGTACTCAATTGCTTTGAAACTCCTCAACTTTGTTACTCAGTGCATATTGATGTGAAAATTTTGTCCCAATACTCATCGTTTGTTTTATACTCAATGCACAAGCTAGGACTTGTCAATGTTGGCTATATTATGACTCACTACATTATTCCTTATGGGAAAAACTTGTTTGGTACTCATCGTGTTTGATATTCATTGCACCTCCTGAAAGCAATTAAAGGCAGTCTGTCTGTCCGTCTGTGTGTGTGTGTGTTGACCAAGAGAGCTGTTGGCTAACTATTGCAGCAAAAAAATCTTACTTTCTTCATCTTCCTGTCAAATCATCAATTAAGTAGCCCTGGAGAAAGCCTGTGTGATTGGGTAAGATGAAATAAACTGTTACACACATACTTTTTTATAGGTTCTATACCCGATGGAAAGAATGGGAGTCATGGTATTCTCAAAGCTTTGGTTTACATTTCTCACTGCGAGAAGAACAATGGCAGGAAGACTGGGCATTTATACTTTCTCTTGCTAGTCAGGTAAGAATGTTACCGTAAGTAAAAGCGTCACATGGGAAATACAACCTTGCTGAGAAATGTATTTGCATTTTTCTTAACAAGTTCTGTAGATTTCTATTTTGCAATGCATATTTTAGATTACCTGATTGAAAACTATTTTCTTTAGTAGGTCCAGTGGTGAAATCCAATTTTTTTTACTACTAGTTCTATGGGTGTAGCATGATGTGATGGGTGTGGCTTGGTGGGCATGGCAGGGGAAGGATACTGCAAAATCTCCATTCCCACCCTCCTCCAGGGTCAGGGGAAGGATACTGCAAAATCTCCATTCCCACCCCACTCTAAGGCCAGCCAGAGGGAAGATTTGCCGGTTCTCCGAACTGTTCAAACTTTCCGCTACCGGTTCTCCAAAATGCTCAAAATTTCCACTACTGGTTCTCCAGAACCTGTCAGAACCTGCTGGATTTCACCCCTGAGTAGGTTTCTGGTAATGTTATAGGTATTTTAATTTGGTGTTTGTACTTGTGAGTGCTTCAGATGTTACGAACATTATCAAATCAAAATCATCAATGGGATTTTTTACATTTTACATAAAATTGAAATTATGTAAAGAGTGTTGGGCTTAATTATGCCAATTTGAATAATCACAGCTTCTTTAAGCTATATATACACTATCTCACTGAACTGAATGGGAATTTCTTCAGCTAAATTTGGGAACTCTGCTAACAGTTTGAGCATTTATAATAATATATGTAATCTTTAGAAAAGCCTGCATAAATAAATATTTTAAACTTGATTTTGCTATGGACAATGTTATAGTTATGCTTACCTGAGGATATCTCCCAAAGAAAATAGGATTATATAAAAGTCAGGATAAACATTACCATAAAAACCTCCAACCCCAATATAATCTCCATCTTTCTTGTCAGCCGTTGTTGCCAATTTCCATTAAATCAGTCTGGGGTTCCCCCCCCCCCTTTCCAACATATATGTGTATGGGACACCCAACTGAGTTCATCCTGATTCGGAGGCTACATGCATGAAAAAGAGAGGAAAAGATAATATTAAATGGATTATAAGGCACCCAGTTATGAATTAGTTAAATGTCCTATCTACATATATACACACTACATAGGAATTATTCCTTTTCAAAATAATTTCTCTTACATGCGTGTTGTAAGTTATAATACTTACATGCATGCTGTAATACACATTCACATCAGTAAAAGAGATTGCAAAAAATGTTGATGGCTCAGGATGTTGTAGCAAGTCCTGTTGTGTGTGTTTGTGTGTTTGATAAATTTGTTTTATCAAATTTACATGGCCACTCATCTCACAGCACATGTTAATCTCACTCCTATCGGGAGTGATTAGGGCATGATTGTGAACAGAGGCCCTGATTTAGGAATTTGGGTACAACTGGCACACAACATGAAGCTGTGCAAAGGCCCTCCTAGCCACCACTGCTATCTAAACAAGTTGTGAGTCCAGGATCTCCCCCACCCCCAAGTTTGTGTACCAGCATAATTGTAAAACTGGTGGGCCCCAGAACCCAAAGGCACTCAATCTTGCCAAGGTTCAGCTGAAGCTGTTGTCCCCTATCCAGACACTCACAACCTCCAGACACCAGGATAAGATGTTAAAAGCCTCACAGCACTTAATTCACCAGGGGCAGAGATACATAGTTGGGTATCATCGGTGTACAGTTGGTCCTCAACTTACGATCACAATTGAGCCCAAAATTCAGGTTGCTAAGTGAGAAATTTGTTAAGCGAGTTTTGCCTCATTTTACAACCTTTCCTTTCCTTGCCACAGTTGTTAAGTGAACCATTGCAGTTGTTCTATTAATAACACGGTTTACAGTGAATCTAGATTCCTCATCGATTTTGCTTGTCAGAAGGTCTCAAAAGGTGATCATGTGACCCCAGGACACAGGTGACATCATAAATATGAACCAATTGCCAAGCATCCAAATGTAAATAATATGACCATGAATATGCTACAATAGTTGTAAGTGTGAAAAATGGTCTTAGGCCACTTTTTTCAATGCTGTTGTAACTTTCAACGGTCACTAAACAAACGGTTGTAAGTCAAAGACTATCTTTACTGATGATACCTCTCCCCATGGTCATACCCACAGCAGTAAGAAAGAAAGAAGAGACTGCAAAAATGTTAGTTCGGTGTGGGCACACATTCTTTGTAGTAACCCATCCTGTTTAGTTACTCTTACCTCCAGGTATATGTGCATAGTCTGTTACTATGCTGGAGATGGGTCTGTTTAGCCCAGTTTACTCCATGTAATTAAGATACAAACTGGAGAAGAGATCCTTGGGATATTGAGTTGTGTTTTTTTCCCCTTCTGTTTGCAACAAGGAAACAGGTTGATAGAGGTCTTTGTGCTGGGCTGCAAGCACATGGAAATCTATGCATGCTTACTCTGTAGAAAATCCCATTTAGTTCATTGGCTCTTATTCCCAGGTGAGTATTTTTAAAATTTCTAGTCCTGTTCAATCAGCATGCTACCTCATTCTCTTCTCATTCCCTTCCATGTGTAGAGAATAAGGGTCTGCATTGGAGAGCCTTCTGTCCCTGGAGACTCCGAAGATTAGATTAGAGATTTTTCTGAATCTTCTGTAGAGAATCTCCATCGGTAGAGGAGGCTCTCCATTGCAGGTACCTTCACTCACTGCATGTGGAGGGCGTCAGGGAAGGCAGGACTAGTCAATATATCCCCTGGAAGAGGCAGTGATTCCTCCATCTGCTGCCTCCCTTTCATGCTTTCATTATTTATATCTCCTGCCTATTCACCTGCTTTCAACAATATGTTTCTGTTGTTATATTTTTCCTCCCCTCCCAATATTTTTTTGGGGGGAGGGAAGAACATTGTGTTCTTTTAGATCAATATGATTGTAGCTTTATGTGTGTATATGTAACATTCTTGGTTGTCTAAAAGGCACGCATACTCCCTGTACTCTCCCAGCATTTTGAGTTTCTGCTCTGGTTCTATGGATCTAAATTGTATAATGTAAATTGTAATATGTAATTATTTTATAATAGTGTCAACATCATTATCATAATCATTTCAGCTGGCATGCTGCTTGTTTTTCTGTGCTTAGGACACTGGTTAAACAACACAACTCATGTTAGTTGTTTTACTAGGGTTTGAGAGCAGTATTCCAAGCTGGTTTAAAAAGCTGGAGAGTGTTGCATTTCTATTAGTACTGTGAATGGTGATTATATAAGTGCTTTCTAACTCTTCTGTAAAGATGAATGTAGTTATTTAGTTGTTTCATCATAAATGTGCTTATCATTGGTTGAAACTGAAGTTCCCTACTCTCCTAAGTTTTCAGAAACCAGAAGACAAACCATCTTCTCATTAAAAGGTGAATGAGAGTTATTGAGGCCTGTATCAGTATGTGTGGCAAGATGAATGACAGGCCCAGGCCAAGAATGACACAGATTAGAACAATCCAGCCAAAGCGCAGTTCTTTATTTGCTCAAACCACAGACAGAATGTTGCCAAACTAAATCTATATTTCTCTAACCCTAAGGAATATATCTTGGGAGATTCTAAGGAATGGCTATTCTAAATCTTTTCCTCTTTCTCTGATTCATCTCTGGGCTGTGTTGTCTCAACACCACCACCACCCCTCAAATATGCCCCTTCCTTTCTGGGAAAGTGCCACTTCACTGCAGTCCATCACACCACCTCCTCTTTCATAGACACATTCCATCACTCTAGGAGATTTACCCCAGTGACATGTGAGCTTTCCTGCCCCCTTCCTCACTAGCTTTTGAGGAAGCCAGCAGGGAAGGTTGCAAATGATCTTGTGATCATAAAGGCTGCAACTGGTCGTAAGTGCAAACTGGTTTCCATCACACTTGTCACAATTGTGTGACAGCAGAAGTGCTGGGATTGCTGGAACTCCAAGGACATGTAACCACCATTCATTTATCATCATCATAACTTTGAATAGTCACTGAACATATGATGTGCTCATAGATCAAGGACAACTACTATTATGTATAGAAAGATGGAATGCCACAGGTTAGCTTAATGGATGTTTTGATTTGTCACTGATGACTTGGATGAAGTAGGGCACCTTGTAATATTTACAATTTGTCTATATCCAGGCATTAATGATGTTAAAATAATTATTACTGATAGTTTGACTAGAATATATTTCCCCAAAGCCGGAATATTTAGACTGACAACAAAAATTTCAATTTTTTAATGAACAATGTACACAACTCAGAAGCTAACACTGAGCACCATATGCTTAACTGTAATTAAATATAAGTTTGTACACCGAGAGTAAGCCTACAAAATGTAACATGAATAAATGTTTGATTATAAGAATTCACATTGCTTCACTGTAATATCTGATAGTAGTACTTTAAGTTTTTAAAGTGTGCTAAATCAAATTTCACCATAACATTAATATTGCTTCTCTAGTCACTGTATCAGGTAATATGTAGACTATTGTCTTAAGAAAAAAAACTGATTATCCTTTTGTATATGTTCCCTTATCCCCTTTTCTTTTATAACTATGTGTGTCTTCACTAGACTACTATAATTGGAAGCCTTATAGGAGGCATATATATAATTAAAATTGGACAACATTAAGATAAACTAATGGCTTCACTAGACCCTGGCTATTCTCATGTAATTTATGATCATTAAATGATTTACCAGATTATATTTATGCTTTAAGAATACAGTTAAAATATTTTGGTGATCAGCAGTTACAGTAAGACCTCAATTTAATAGACCATTCAGCAGGAAGGATGACCTGAAATTACTGTTAAATGTTAAATCCGAAATATATTTTGCACATCTGTAAAATATCTACCTACCATTTTGCATATGTATAAAAATATGCACGGGGCCTTCTGGTTGATTAAAGATGGCAAGATTCAATGTTATAACCTCCATCTTGTCCATTACTCCCTTCACTTGTTATGGACATAGCCAGGAGGAATAGACCTCTGACTGCAAGGGAGCAGGAAAGACTGGGGACTTCCAGAAATCCCTGTCTAAAGTGCCCTACATGGAAGGAGGAACCTCCAATCTTCCCAGTGCCACCATTGCCTCAATGGGGCAGATCCCATTGGCTTACTGCTGCCACCAATCTTCTCACCAACTCCAGTCCCCATTTTTAAAGACCTTACCCAGAAACATCAATAAAGCTTAATTTAACAGACTTTGTTTTGTCTGTTGGATTCAATTAAATTGTGGTAAGTGGTATTATTGTACTGTACTAAAATCGAAAGTCAATGTTATTGTTTTATCTCACATAATAACACTTTTATTTTAAAATGTTGTTTTTGAAACAGCCTGGCGCAAGTTTGGAACAGACACACATTTTTGTACTTGCACATATTCTTAGAAGACCAATTATAGTTTATGGAGTTAAATATTATAAGAGTTTCCGGGGAGAAACTTTAGGATATACTCGTTTTCAAGGTAACTATGATTGATAATACTCGTTTACAAGGTAACTATGATTGATAATACAAACATGATTTTAATTTAAAATGTTGAAAAGAAAATCTGTAATTTAAAGGAATTTAAAGCAATATATGTAATTTCTATTTCTCATGTTTAAAATGCTACTATTTTTTATTAGTTTTCTTTAATTTTTCTTTTCCTTAACTATATTCTTATTTTTTCTACTTTTTCCTTTTTTAGTTTGTATTAGTTTTGATTGCTGCAATTGTAGTTTTTAATAAAATTGCTATTAAAATACATTGGCAGATTACATTGATTCTGATTCAGTCCTATAGAAGCATTTAGAAATACTTCGGAGTATTTTGATGTTAACAGAAATATAAATAACCTAAGGAGGCTGAGTGGTGTGTTGGTGCTGCAACCGCGACTTGCGGTGTGGATGGCCCCTGAGGTAAGCCAGTGCGGGGTACATGGGGTATCTCCACTCTCCCACCTCGCCTCATGGCTGCGGCACCAGCATGTCTCTCGGCCTCCTCAGTCTTATTTTTGGGGAAACACAGGTAATTTCTGAGTTCAAGAATTTTCACGGGATTTATATATGCTTCTCATAATGATCTATAGAAAGCATAATACTTACTATCAGAAACTTCAATATAGCATTACAGTTTATCTTTAGAATACTACCACCTATAATTGTCTTTTATTGTGATTGATAGCTTAAAGGGATTTATGACATAAAATACAAATCCCTAAGGAAGTTTTACACATTCTTCTTTTTTTAAATAATGTAATAACCCGAAAATATAGTGTAAAGAAAGTTCTATATCATGTTTAGATTTAAGATTTATAACATCTTAACTTCTTTTTATAGGAAAAGCACAGTTTCCTCCATTCTAGTTTGATGCATTAACCATTAAATCAAACTGAATATTATAAAATCTTTCTTAGAATTTTTTTCTGAGCATTCTTTGACATATAATTTTAAAAATAGTGTAAGAATTCCTATCAATAATTAGGAATTTTAGATCTTTAATAATTAGAATTTTAAAGAAAGAATTACAACTATGGGTTAACTAATTTGTGAAAAGCTTCACTGTGAAGTTGAGTAAAATAGTCTTAAAGATGAGACAATCATTCTAAGTCATCAGATACATTTGAAATGTTGAAAGTACAATAATTTTCACTTACCGATAATAATCAGGATTGGGAATTCTATTACTAAGCATTGTGTTTGTAAGGCACAGCATCACGTGACCACAGCAGCAGTTCTAATAGTTTTAGTTGCTCTTGTTAGGCAAATCCTGCATGATTTGACTATGGGGATACTACAATGACTGCCACTGCAAGAACCCATCAAAAGTACTTCTCTTTCAGTGCTGTTGTAACTTTGAATGGTCACTGAATGAGTGGACATTAAAAAAGAACTCCCTGGTATTCACATAAAATGACTACATAATATACATGGATATAACCAGCCAGAAACCATCCATTTAGAAAAAAGGACTGGAGTGTAGGAGTTTTTCCGACCTAAGATAGAAAGAATTAACTGAAATCAAGAGTTGAAACAGGTCTTGTATGAATTAATTGTCTATGGTTATCTGTATCTTAAAATTAAAGCTTACTAAATAGTAAAAATATTGTATGTCTGCTGAATATTGAAAATAGTTTGTAAATTCTTGGCCACATCTATGTCACATTTTGTTTGTGCTTACAATTTCACTTAAATTACTCAATTCGAGATGATACAAAGTCTTGATTTGGGTCATCATGCCTTACAACCATTGCCTGAGAATCATATCCTTTGCTGATAGCAGAACTTAAATTATTGCCCCCTTTTTAACACCTTGTTTCCTGCAGCATATTTTGACATTTACTAGTAAACCAATAAGTGCAAGGAAGGCCAACAATGGGACTTAGATAAATTTAGAAGGATAAAACAGTCAGTTGCTGCTAGTCTTGATAATTACATGCTACCTCCAGGATCAGAGATTGAAATAGGAGACAGTAGCAGAAGCTTGTGTTCTCATAATCATCTTGTGAATTAACCATTGGCATCTGATTCAACAAAGAATGATCTGTGGGTCTGATGAACATCACTTTATGCTAATATGGCAGTTCTTTAGGATCCTCTTTCACTTTATGAATTTAAAATGAGAAGACACAGAAAGTCCCAAGACAAGCTCAAGTATCTTCTTAGATTTCTGGGAAAGTGAGGACACATAACAGGACTGCTATAGAAGCTGCAGTTAGAACAATATAATTGTTTTGTTTTGATGAAATACATTGATATGTTGCTACTGTCTCTGCTCTTGGATGTATTCTGAGCCTCTGTGAAATTATAGAGAGGCTAAGCAGAAACATGGACTTTTAATTGAGTTCTCTTTATCTAGTTTTAGGACTTGTCTGGAGAAGAGAACATATTTTAGATCGTTTTTATGCAGAAATGTTAAAAACTCAAAACTTTTAAGCAGCCCTGTACTTGTAGTACTCCAGTTTCTAAATTTTCTCATGGCAAGGCATGTTCTTACTTCAGTTGTTTGGTTGAAGTTCTGAATATCTTCAAAGTTCCTCAAATGAGATTGTTGGAAGGGAGATTCCATCATGTGTGTTAAAAGCTGTGGAAACTAGAGTGCCACTGAATAATTAAAATAGAGATTATTCTATATGTTAAATGTAACATGTTAATACTTTAAAAGGGTAAAACTTCAGTTGGAAAATTGTTTCAGTTGCCATGGGAATTCCTTTAGAAATAACTATAACTATTTTGGGGATTGCATGATAGTGTTTATAGTACAGGTATTTCTTGGTTTATGACTGAAATTGAATTAGGGTCCTAAATTGAAGCATCACCTGACTGGATTCAAAGTTATAATAGATTTTTTATGAAGGTTGTTAAGCAAATCCATTTTGGTTAATCCTGGAAACTGACAAAAAAAGTTACAAATCATGGTCACGTGACTGCAGGATGCTGCAAATGGCCTTTAAGGTGGATCAGTTGCCAAGTGCCCAAAATGTGATTATGCAACAATATGGATGTGTATGTAACTCTGAAAATGGATCATAACTAGAGAGGTGTGTCAAATGACTGTTAAACAATTGGTCATAAATGGAAGACTACCTGTAGACTCAATTATTAGAATATATTTGCAACTTTCTATATCCATTAATTGATAAAGACTCAATTTTCTACTGAAAGGTACATTAAAGGCTTATGTTCATTGTCATGCTTTACATAAAAATCTTCACCAAAATCTTCATCAAGTTCATTTATCTTTGGACCTTCCTTTTTTCATAGGTGTATATTTGCCTTTGTTATGGGAACAGAGCTTTTGTTGGAAGAGCCCGATTGCTCTGGGCTACACAAGGGGCCATTTCTCTGCTTTGGTTGCCATGGAGAATGATGGCTATGGCAATCGAGGTGCTGGTGCTAACTTGAACACTGATGATGATGTTACTATTACTTTTTTACCATTGGTTGACAGTGAAAGGAAGCTGCTGCACATTCACTTCCTGTCTGCTCAAGAGGTAAGAAATGCTTCATAATTATGGATACATCAGAGATATTCCTCAATTATTAGCTGAGAAAAAATAAAATCTCCAAGAATATACATAATTATAGATAGTATGCAGGATTGCTAATTATAAATAGCATGCATATTGACTGCCAAATTTTACTTTATACTGAGGATTTTATGAATGAGAGATATTTTAAAAAAATAGCTATAACAATTAAACTTTTGAGGAAAAAGCAACAACCAGATAGTTTAAGTCCCTCTTAATGAATCATTTTATAACTAAAAATACAGAATGACAGTGCCTGCAAAAGATAAGCCAACTTTCTAATAACATTTTTTTTTATATATAAGGATTTTATTGGTTTTTCAATCTTTAAAGGGAGTATGGGGTAAGTGGATATACAGTAAATTTTATGCAACTATGTCATACTGAGGGTTACAACTTCTCCAAGTCCAACAATTATCAAGTTGGAAACAAAAAAAGGGTACAATAACGGAAGATAGGCAGAAAACAATATTACATATTACATTGTATCAACTGTGTGTTCAGTCATTCTTTTTGCCACTTCTAGCATAATAATCCAGTTTTATTTCTTTTGTGACCTGAGCCTTTTAGTTAAAGCTTCCTCCTCCCCCCTTGCAGGGGCCGCGCCCCCTCCCATCTCCATTTCTTGCATTTCTGGCCTTTTCTTAGCTCATAATAATTTTTCCGTATTTGTTTTGCCTACAGTATATGTCGGAGCGGCCACTGTTGGGGCTGCTGCCTGGTGGTTCTTATATGCTGAGGATGGACCTGGAGTGTCTTACCATCAGTTGGTGAGTTAGAGATTGCTCTAAATTGTGGGAGACAAGAACAGGAGTATTATATGAGGAATGAAGGATTTCTTAATTTGGAAAAGCCCTGTTCAGTCTTAATCTTGCTTTCCCCCATCCTTCTTTTCTTCTCCTAGTCCCATTTCATGCAATGTACAGATGACCACCCTTCCTTTGAAGGCTTGGACTGTGAGATCTTTGAGTCCTCTGTCCCCATGACCATGGCTTTGTCCGTCTTGGTCACCATTGAGATGTGCAATGCGCTCAACAGGTAAAATGGATGATGATGAAGGCCGTGGTTTCATGCATATGGTACTGCCTTGCACGTTTTCACTAGCATTTCTCCATGCATTGTTTCCATCTCTTGTGCAAACCTTATGCTTTCTCCAGCTTTCCAAGTTGTGTAGGATGATGGGAAAGGATAAATTAATGTTCTCCGTAAAGATAATTCAAAGTCCATGCCAAGAAAAAAATGAATATTAGAGATTTAGCTTTAATTCAGCTTTTTAGCAATGTGCAAAAACTTATATTTGACGTTAACTTAGCATACATTTCATGCAAAACACCAGCCACTGCAACTATGTAAGTCAGAATAATTTTTACAGCAATATAGGGAACCAAGGAATATCTGAAGTAGGGGTGAAATCCAACAGGTTCTGACAGGTTCTGGAGAACCGGTAGTGGAAATTTTGAGTAGTTCGGAGAACCG
>JANHFK010001951.1:34473-45433 GCA_036250565.1 Sibynophis collaris | reverse complement strand
AATACATTGGAATATTATGAAGCATATCCTGGAAAACAAATGGCATTGATCTTCTTAGAGCAGAAAGCATTTGATAACACAAATTGACAGTTTATGTTGTTACAACTAAAATTTATGGTCTAATTAGTTAAAGTCCATTAAAGTCCATGGTGAGAGATCTATTAACATGATAAAGACAATATACCATAAACAAATGGCAAAGGTGATGATAAATGGAGATATGACAGAGAATTTTAATCTAAAAAAGGCACAGGACAAGGATGTCCACTATCTCCTTTACTATTTATATTGACATTAGAAGTGCTAAATAGAAATATTAGATAAGATAAAGAAATTAAAGGTATGGATATAAAAAAGGAATAATATAAATTACAGGCATTTGCAGATGACTTGGTTTTTATCTTAGAAGATCCACAAGAAAATGGACTTAAACTAATTAGGAAAATAGAAAAATATGGTGAAGTTGTAGAGCTGAAAATAAATAAAGAAAAAACTAAAACAATAGTTTAAAATATCATAGACACATAGAAAAAAGAACTAATGAGGAAAATAGGTATACAGATAGTCAAGAAAGTTAAATATTTAGGAATTCAATTAATGGCAAGGTGTGTAATGATTAAAGAAGATAATTATAAATTGGTACAACAAATTAAAACAGATTTGGAGAAGTGGAAAAGTCTACAATTGTTGGTAATGGGAAGAATAGCTACTATAGAAATTAATATTTTATCAAGCCTTTCCCCATGCAAGTTAAAATTGCTTCCACTGAGGAGCATTCCTTGGTCATTAAAATTGAGTGAGAAAGCACTTTGACTGTTTTCCTTAAAAGCCTTCATTCTAAAGTTTGTTGGGAAGTCCTATGTACTATTTTTCCTTAAAATGTAACCTTCAGAATTCTGTGCATGTTGACTGATTGTGGCCACATCTGAACTTGTAAGCTTCCTGAAACTGTCAGTTCAGAATATATTCTCCAGTAAAAAACTCTTTTTATTATACTTGATTACCTTAGCTATGCTGTATTGAATGGATCTAGCCCTATCCAAAAACTCACTGTAAGAACACTAAAGGGTGAATAGTTTTGTATGCAAAATGTAGATCCTGATAAGCACTTTTTAAAGACCAATGATGGTGGAAATGATGACATGGAACCTGTTATAAGATGGAATCCCTGGTTTAAGAATCTGAACAGAAACTGTACCTTTTTTAAATGGATGTAAAAACATAGGAGCCATTCTGAATTAATTGCTTTTTAAAATGGTACATTTCAAGCAATTGAAAATTAAACAAAATTTTCTCAAAATAATTCTACTGACAAATAAACAATGACATTTTATCAAGGTACTGTGTTGAAACATATCAATACATTTTTTCACTCTTATAGCTTATTAATGCTTTACATAAAGAAAATCACATTGACCTGTGATAAATTTGCAGAGCAGTTAGAATCATTGGATTTCTTTTCCTACAACAGGTTGTGCTTTGATATATTCCTTTTTTAAGTTTTCCTAAAGACAGTTAAAAGGAGTATAGTTTAATGCCTTAGTCTGCTTTCTCTACATTCTTTCCTATAAAATTCCTGTGTTCCTGAACTAATAGAATAAATTAGGTGATTATGCTTGAGTAGAATGAAGAAAATTGAAATGTTGCAAGTTGTGCTACAAATCTAAGTTACTTCTCAATTTTAATTGCAATTTCCTGCAACAAGATATGGCCTTGAATATAAATCTTATTTTATTTTCTTTTGCCCTATTAATAGGAGGAGAAAATGTTTAGCCATATTTAACCAGGGCTTTAGGCATTTTCTTGAATAAAGGCATTTGGCTGCTACTAGGGATAAAAAAATCAGCAATATACATTTTATTTTCATGTTATACAGCTATACAAGCAGCAATATACATATTATTATATAGTCACAGTACATCCTTATGAGGCTCAGCAGAAATCAGTGGTTTTATTGATTGTAAATCCAGTTGCTCTTACAGTACAGCAGCGCAGTTATTAATTCGATTATAGCTGTGCCTTGAAACTCTAATTGCAATAGTACGTAGTCATCTGATGTATAATTTTTGGGAAGGATTTTTAAAAAACAAACATGGAGGTATTCTGACATATCCTTGATTTAAAACTAGAGGTCAGACTTCAGTTTGATTTTATTTTTAAGTTGTAAAGTCTCCCTACAGTGCTCCAAATTAAACTGAATATTTTGCTGTTCTATTTTTTTGAATTGCGGTTTTTTTAACCTTTAAATACCTAAATTGTTTATCCTATTCAGATATTTTGTTCTGTGTCTTATTTCAAAACCTGTTCTCTTGGGAAAAAAAACAAAAACACCTCACCACTTCTATGGTTAACATCAAAATGATTTGCCATCTCCACCATTTTGTATGGTAGTTATTTTCCCCCCCAAGCCGTGTTCTATTGTAGTGGATTATGCTTTCTTAATTACCAGTATTTTATAAATTATTTTAGTGGCATGCCTCTTCTCTATCATTTAACTTAGATTTAGCCTAGTAAGATAACTTTTACAATGGCAACTGGTATAAAAAATTCAGCACCAAGTCTCCTCTAAGTATCCGTCTGATTTTAAGTGGGAAGTTTTCCCTTTAAATTAGTAACTGGAAATATTACAAAATTAATGTCTCTATTCAGCACATTTACTAAAAGTAGAACATCCCACAACAAATATGATTGGCTTATTCAAGTATTTTTCATGAATGCTAATTATGCCTATTTGGAATGCTACTTCCTGGTTTAAGAACAAAGTTCCAAGAGTTCTAAAAATTCACTAATGCCAGTGTAAACGTTTTGTTACTTCACCTTCATTTGTGTGACTTCCTAAAATGTTCTCTGTAATTCATCAATGTTTCTTCTGGTTGCTCTATTCTGGTATCTATGGTAAGTTGCACATATTTGCAGTGTTAGATCATTGACACATTTATGAAGTTGAATCCCTTGAATATGTTCAAACTGGTAATGTGCTTTTCCATCAATTCAAAACAAAATATAAGTTTTGTACCAATGATTTGTTTTCGATTTCTGCTTCCATAGTTTATTTTGTGTGTGTCCCCCGTTCCCTTTAAGCCTTCTCAAATCACATTAAAAGTTCACTGACAAGCTACTTTTAGTATCAGATATCTTAATGGCCATAAATATTTGTATATTTTCATGACTGAAGTCCTACGACACTGGATTGTAAATTTAGTTTTGTGATTTTTGAATTTATACGGACTCCTACCTGGACCAATTTTCTTTTTCTTTTGTATGTTGTCCAGACCAGGGCTGTCAAACTCGTGACGACACATCATGTGATGTATTGCAACTCCCCCCCTTGCTAAAACAGGTGGGTGTGGCCAGTGTGTGATGCATCTGGGCTGCGAGTTTGCCACCCCTGCTCCAGATCAAAACTTTTGCTATGGAAAGAAAAGGGCAGTGTGTGAGCAACTTGTATCTTTTCTCCTTTCACACATAAGCTCCTTTCCAACATAGCACAGTATAGGCTTTTGGAAGAACATTGACTAGTAATTATAAAGTTTTTAACATACACCAAGTATTTTAGTCATTGCAATCATTACTAGTTCTTCAGGATAGTCTTTTAGTGAGTGTGGTTCATATGAAATACAATTTTTCTCTTCATACTGATAGCAGCATGATAGACAGTGATTGCAAAGTAGTTGTTAATTATCTCTAAGATTATTATGGGACACTTGGCATGAAAGCAGATTGATGCTGACCGGTATAAAATGTCATTTACCTCACCTGTTAATTCCATAAAGTTTAACAGTAATAGAGCTTCTAAGATTGCATGTAGGGCAAGAGCAATCTTTTTGCTTAGAATGCTTTGCTCTTGGAGTATCTTGTATTCAGACACATTATATTTCTCCAACTATACAATATGTTCTGTTACAATGAGGAAAAGACGGCACAGAAGGAACACTTTCTCCATGTTTCCTGGGAGTTCCAAATGATGTTTGATCAGGATCATCAGAGCTGTGATGGCGCAGTGGTTAGAATTCAGTACTTGCACGGCTAACTCACTGCTCACTCCAGGAATTCAATTCTGAGAGGCTCAAGGTTGACTCAGCCTTTCAGTAAAATGAGGACGCAGATTGTTAGGGGCAATATGCTGAGTCCGTAAACCACTTAGATAAAACTGTAAAGCAATGTGAAGTAGTATGTAAGTCTTAAGTGCTATTGCTAACCTTGTCAACTCTCACCCAAATGCTAAGGATTCTCAGATTCTAGGCATACTGACTTCTGAGGTGAGACACGTTTGAAAAATTCAAAGTCACCATCCAGTTTTATCCCAGATGATCAATAGTCTATGAAGGATGAAAGTTTTTAATCTATTCCTGTGGATTCTGTAATGTTCTCAATTAGAATTGGTTCAAGAACATTGATGGCCTGGTCCAACTGAAATTATAGAAATTGTCACTTTTTATTGAAAACTGCACTGAACGCTATATGTCCACCTTTACAATAAACAAATACAGTAACGGTAATACACTAAAACAAAACATATTTCTGGTAGCCATTGGTTCTGGTTTTGTTTTGTTTGGGACAGCTTTTAAAACTTTTATCACAGAAACAGAATGTACCCATACAAAGGCTCAGAATAAGCCATCTTTTTCAACAAAAGGTGATGTTTCACAAAAGACTATGAATATAACATGTAACTAGTTGATACAAATCTAATAGGATTTGTTAAAATCAGTCACATCTAATAACACATTTTGAAGTGTTCTTGTATAAAATACCACATGAAGAAAAGAAGACTTCAATGTCTAAAAAAGTGGGTTTTGTTCATACAGTCTGACAAGTTACCATAAAAAGTGTTTTTTTTCCTGAGACATAAGGAAATGCAACATTCTTGAATCCTTTCCAGCTCAAGACTTTTCCACTCAATAAAATAGCTGTGGATTTAAAACTGAGAAAAATATATTTGAATATAAATGTGAGACTTAACACTTTTTTTGCATCATCAACATGTGTTATTGAACTTACAGCTACTTTATTAAGTGTATCTTGTAGGAGAAGCATCAAATTTCTGCGAAAAAGGCAGTAAGTTAACGTAGGCCTTTTCCCCTCTCCAAACTATATAACTGTAATTAAACTTGAGTAGCATCCCTCCAGTAAATTAGTGGCTACAGATAACTGTAACAAGCAAAACTGTCTCCCCGTGTGTGGGTCATCTTTCCTCAAGGTGTAGAAAGAGAAGCCAGGTGATTGAGTAAGGAAAGGGCTGAAGTCACAGGATGGCGTCCTCTCTATTATCATGTAAGCTTTGTTAGGGCTGTTAGATATGTTCTAAGTAATAGATACTTCAATCAGCTGTTTTCCCCCAAAGGGACATAGAAGGTACATATATTATTCTTGTGATTGATGTAAAGATGAAAGAACTTAAATACACAATAACAGAAGCTGATCAGTAATGTTATCAAATCCTAGTTTTCAGTGCTTCAGTAAGCAGATGACTTCTTCTTTTTTCCCCCTCCCTCCCTTAAGTCTTGACTCCTATTTTAATTTTTGTGGTCGTCGTCGTCGTTAACACTGGAACATCATGATGCATCTGTCCAAAATGAACCTTACAAATTTTGTATCAAATTCCTTTCAGTTTGTCATTTTCTTTTCCAACGTCTCTTGGTCCCAAATTGGAGTGCTTTAAATTGTCTGCTATTGCTCATTTGGATGTTCCCTGTTGTCCCCATGTTTTGAGGGCTGGTTGGGAGATGGAGCTTGAGAAGGGTGTGCCACAGTTGGAAGATTATGGGTAACTGGAATCCCTCCTGGAATGATACCTTCCATAGCTGCTGGGATTCCACCTGGAGTAACACTCATCATACCTGGTGGATATCTAGAAAGAAATTGATTTTTAATTAGACGAAAATGAATATAAACGTGTTCTATAGAAAAAGTAATGGTGTAATGGCCAAGGGGTTGGGGAATCCCCTAGGAAAACGATTTCCCTAATAAGTTCAGTAATAATATCTATTTTAATCCTTTCAAGACAGCTCTTACAAAAATGGTTTTATTCTATTTCTTTATTCATGTTATTTTAGAAGCCTGTGCAAATAGCCAGAATATATATATCCCAGCAGTTGGAGAAGTAATCTTATTTGAACCCAAAGCCTTCTTGTTTTTTTGCATCTCTGTTCAAAAGCTAACAGGACAGAAACAGTGGCCAAATTTTTCTATTGGAAGAAAGAACAAAAGAACGGAAAGTGAGATATTATGCAATGGGTGAATAGTCTTCCCTTTCAGGAAACACTTCAAAGAATATAAAGGGAGAATCTAGCTTAATTTTGAATTATGTAGATGAGAGGGGCAACACATTAACCTAATAAAAATAAATAAATGTAACAATGCTTATTTAACTCTATTTTAGAAATTAATTGAAAAATAATGGTCTAAAATTGCATATTTTAAAACTGAATGTGTTAATTTATACAGAAGTTTATAAAGTTACAAATAATTGTTAAGAAAATTAATACTAGTGGGTAATGTTCCTTCAAATTTATTTCCAGTGTAATCAAAATAAGAAAGCCAGTTTGGTGTAATGGTTAAAGGCTCTGGAATGGGAACAGGGAAAGTGAAGTCCTAGTATTCCTTAGCCAAAAAAGCCAGCTTGAACTCTCTCAACTGGGGTGAGAGAAGTTTTAAAAGATGGGGCTGGCAAACCACTTCTGAAAAATGTTGCCACTAAAAACTACATGAACCTGTTGGTTCAGCCACCTTGAATCAAGATTGACTTGAACGATCATAACAATGTAATCAAAATGGTTGCCAACCTTTTCAAAACTTCTACAGGTAATCCTTGACTTGGGGTCATTCAGCAATCATTTAAAGTCTCTGAATCAGTGGTGAAATCCATTTTTTTAAACTACCAGTTCTGTGGGTGTGGCTTGGTGAGCGTGGCAGGGGAAGAATACTGCAAAATCTCCATTCCCATCCCACTCCAGGGGAAGGGTACTGCAAAATCTCCATTCCCACCCCACTCCTAGGGGAAGGGTATTGCAAAATCTCCATTCCCACCCCACTCTGGGGCCAGCCAGAAGTGATATTTGCTGGTTGTCCGAACCAGCCCTTGAACTTCAGACAGTCCCAGAACTTATGACTAGTTGAGTGACAAGCGATTTACATGATCAGCATTTGCAACCTTCCCCGAGGGCGTCCCTAGAAAGTCAATGTGGAAGCTGGCAGAGAAAGTTGCAAGTTGCAGGATAAGTCTTCCCTGCCCATGTGCCTTCTCTAAGCCTCTTTGTGCTTGTGCCACACCAGCCACTTATGCACTCCTCATACCCTCCCTGACTCACACCTCTTGCACACACCCTGCCCAACCTGTGCCCTGACCTCATGCACTCTCTCTGACCTATGCCTCTCATGCACTCGGTCATACTCTCCAACCTGCATCTTTTGTGCACCCCCTTACACCTCCTCAATCCATACGACACCTTTGTTCAGCCTCCATGACTTGCATCTCTTGTGCATCCTCTTGTACCCTTCCCAATTCTTGCCACACCTCTGCATCTCTTTGAATTCCCTTGCCCCATCCGCAGCACAGTAGCAGCTATTTACCTGCCTGCTGACCTGGGACTTGCAACTTCCTGCTGGCTTCCCCATTGACTTTGGTTGTGGGAAGCTGGCAAGAAATTGTCTTATCTAACAACTGTGGGATTCTGGTAACAATGGCAATTGGGACTGCAATTTCCATCACTAAGCAATGTAGCCAGTCCAGTATGATACCACGTGATTGTATGATCACTATAGCAGTGGTAGTCCCAGTGCTATCATAACTCCAGGACCACAGAGTTCATTGATCAAGAACCTCACTTGACTATGATATGGGAAGCAGTGGAAGTCCCAGGCAAACAGATGGGTGACAGTTAGGGGTGGGCAAGTGCTAAGGAGCACAAACCAGGTACATGGATAAGTGCTATGGAATAGATACAGGAGTGTGTATGGAGTGTATGGAGTGTGGGTGGCTGCCAGGGGTGAGGGAAAAAGCAGCAGGACTGGCAGTTATTTGTAATCTTCTCCTAGTTTTACTTGTGGGAAGCCGGCAGAAAAGGTTTCACATGGCAATCACATAACCACAACTACACTGCAACTGTCCTATCTGCAAGACATTTGCTATGCACCCAAATCATTATCATATGACTATGAGACTGCTGCGATGGCTACAACTTCATGGATGGACATGTATCTTTCTTGTTCATCATCGTAATTTAGAATGCTTGCTGAAAAAGAGTTCACAGGGAAACCCTATTTGTATCACATAATTCTTGTTTGCAAAATATAGATTACTAAGTGGCTTGTATAAACCTTTTTGGAATGTCCAAAGATTTTAATTTTTTTGTACTGAAAATGGACCAGAGGATAGTTTCTAGGGCCTGTAATTTAAGTTTGGATCCATCTTGCATTGGAATTAAACCTCTTAGAAAAAAATCCAAATCCCCATTTTCAAACATTATAAACCTATGCGCATGTGTGTGTTTGTGTGTGTGAACATCCATGTTCTTTTGTATGGTTTTCTATTATGTCTAAAGTATACTATAGCTTCCTGCATCTAAAGGGATAATTGAAAAATAAAATCATACACAGCTAATTTTGAAAGACTGAGAGTTTATAATTTATTTTCTTTAATAAAAGGTTCTGCTCTCAGTTTATTTGAGAAAGAAGGAAATTTAATAGAATCACAGAGTTGTAAAAAGCTATGCTGGCCATCAAATTCAACTGCCATTTCATGGAAGAATCTGAATTAAATCATCCAGGATGGACAACTGTCTAACCTTTCCTTAAACAAATCCTCTTAAGATTCTATTATATCAAACTGTTCTTGGGCTTAGAAATTTTTGCACCCCAACATTTAACTAGAAACTGCACAATGTAACTTCAATCTGTTATTGCATATTGTGCCTTGCGAAATAATAAAGGACAGCCCTTGGTCTTCTGTATCACAACTTTTTTGTTACTTGAAGGGTACTATTGTATTTTCCACTGTCTTCTCCGGGTCAAAAGCTTCCCACTCCATCCGCCTGTTCCTATTAATTCTATTGAAGAATAAGAAACTACAGAGGAGCAATGGAAATCTTCCTTATTCCCTAGTTAGTCTAAAGTTTGCCTACAGATTATATTTCAAGACTATTTCATAGCAACAGTTATGTGAATTAGCAGTGGACGTCTCTGATAAACGAAAACTGATGCATTGCTTCAGCTGAACGTTCCTATCTCAAACCAGCAAGCCATCTAGTGGAGAGAATGGTAGCCCCTAAAGATGAATATATCATTATAAGAATTATCCTTTTTTCATTAAAAATTTATCACCTTTGCAGAATAGGTGCATTTACATCTGATTATACAGTGTCAGTAATGGTGAGCAAGATAGGGCCATTTCAAAATTATTGGATTACAGTTGCCCTCATCCCTCAACCTCACTTCCCAAGTTCTACTCTACTGGAATACTGCTCCATACAGGGTTATTATAATGTGCATGATAGTATAAACAAGACAGGTTATACCAAATATATTTTATGTTTTTAAAGCAATACACCAGTTCTAAAATTGTAAAGGGTATAATTTTTTTTAAAAAATCACCCAAATGGCAAAAAAGTTGACATTTCTAGACTTTTGAGTTAAATATTACTAGTTGCTATTTGTAAGTATGTATGTCTTGGGTGAGACACTTGGGTCTCTCTAAGTTCTGCATGTTCAAAGTTATTTAAATGATCTAGTGGAACAAGTTATAACTGAATAAATTGGTATTCAAATCACGGAAAGTCTTTCATGAAATATAAAACAGAGATGAACAACAGTTTCTAGCCCAAGTCATTATGACATGATCTCACATGATGCCTGGATTTCAAAAGAACATTTCTTTGGTTGTTGACCTTTGGGAACCTGGCCAACACTTTAATGTCAAGGTTGTGTCTTCAATGCTTTTTTGATAGGGGCACAGAGCAAGATTTTAATGCAAATAATCTCTCAGAACTGTCTACAACTTCTTGATTAGATTACAATAATAAGCATCCTCTGTGGATGCAAATTCCAAAACACCGAAGCTGAAGGATTACTACCACCCACTCAGAAATCTTAGGTTTTGAGTAACTCATTCTTCAAGCCCCTTTGTTGAACAGACAGAATTACCAAGAAAGAAAGAAAGAAAAAGAAGAAAGAAAGAAAAAAAAAGAAAAATTCTTTTATCTTACCTGTATGTGGCACCATTGAGCTCTGGATGAATTGCTTGCTGATCTATTACTGACCAAGGAGCAGTTGTGACAAAGAATTCCTTGTTCACACAATTCCGTAGGCTTTCGGGGATGCGACCTGGAATCAGAATAATTAGAATTTTAAGAGTCTTACTGCTATTATGTAGCACTCTATACCAATCCACAATCCTTTAATTGGGGGCTGGGGGAATATTCTTCCCGACTCCATTCCAATTTGGGATGGTGTTCGAAATGAAGAGAGCTAGTGGAAGTTGCCTGAAGGTGAAACAGTATGCAACATGGTGTGTTTGCTTGTTTAATATAATTGCCAAGAATCACACTGAGCATTTTAAAGGGTTAGAATTTAAAATTCTCCATCCCTTTGCTCTGCTGCTGTTTTATAAGCCCCGTTGGAGCACATAGTTTCTACTTGCTCTCAGGCTTTCCTGGAAAAAGCAGCTGTTGGAAGAGATGCTATCTCATGTACCTTATTAGCCAAGTAATTGATAGGGGAATGGCAAATTCATACATGGTGTAAAAGTGGCTGACAAAATATGAACTCTCTGATTGATCAAAATGGGATATCCTTTTCAGCCTCCATTCCATGGAAGTGGAGATAACATCCTTGCTAAAATACTCTTACTATACTGATAGGAATGATGATCATGTCTTATTCTAGTCTTGGACCTGGTTTGGTATCTATCATGCTGCCAAAACCTGGTTTAAAACAAAAAACAAAACCAGAGCCGTCCCGTCCC
>JANHFK010001951.1:12178-25531 GCA_036250565.1 Sibynophis collaris | reverse complement strand
GGTGAGATTCAAACCTGCAGTAATTGCAGGCAGCTGGTGTTAATAACAGGGTGTTTAGACCACTGTACTACCAAGGCCCATTGCCATGCGCTCAAAAGCCCAATTGGGCTTATTATCAGGGGATGTCTTATTTTGGGGGAAACAGGGTACATCACTGCTCTTCTTCTGATCCCATTCAGTTTCAACAAATTATAACCAGAATCCCTTCCTGAGATCTGTGAATGCTGTGGAAAGTCTCCAGGCCTCATTTAGAAATGCAGTACAAGGATTCCCCACTGATACAGTTAGCTTCCAATCTGGACACCAGCTGCATTTAAAAGTATGTACGTGTGAAATCTCTTAGACCTTAATGCCATGCTCAATCATCCATGCTTTTTATTTTACCCTAACATTTTTGCCCAAGACTTATTTTCCTCTTCGCCTTGTATATCTGCAAGAAGATGATTTGCCTTCATGGAATGCCCTGCTTTCACAAGGTAACGCTAAGCTAAATGATCTAACGTAATAGGGTTAAGTAATAAGCAGCTTTGATAAAGCGTAGCCATGTTCACTCAGCATAGGACTGATTCTTTTGACGGCAGGACACCAGAGTAAGGAGAGGAGTTCAGCAAAATTAGCTTCTTCCCATTCTCCAGTCACTCCAGGATAGTAGCAGCACCATCTGCTTGCATGCTTTGAAAGCAAAACTCATCTTAACCTTATTCACAGATTTCCGTCTCTTAAAACAATCTTAGATAACTGGCATTGGGGAATTAATAAAATGCCTTGCTTCGGTACATTTTTATCTCACTTTTCCTCCAACAGCATAAATACCACACACGTACCACTCAAACACTCATGCAAAGTTATAAACAGATTATATTGAGAGAAAAAAATGGTTTGATGGAAGTCTATGAGGTTAGCTTCCTGATGATGCTGAGATTTTAATCAAAGTTCCATTAGTCCTCTTGTAGACTCTGACATACTCACTTTGGTAACAAACTAATTTCTGTATGATAAAGCCTGGTGAATTAAGGCACTTTGTTCCTTCTGAGATAACTTATCCCCCCCTCCCCCCAATATAATCTTGTTCATACTACATATGGGAAGAACTGGAGGAAAATATGGAGAAGTGATTGAACCAAACTTGTTCATCCACTTGGATGACTAACTTGGCACATGACTAACTTTTAGCATCTATTAATAGTAAGAACGAAGAGGAGGAACAACTTAGGCACTGAATGTCTACAACAGTCCCTTATAGCCTTGAGGTTTTTTGAAATAGTGAATTACAACTGCATACTACCTAGAGAAATTACACTCCAACATATCTACAGGGCACTAGATTGGAAGAAGATGGTCTGCAAGATCCAAAAACCTTTGATGTCAGCAGTAGCTTTTCTGTTTTTTAATGTTGCCATGCTATAGGGTAAAGAGTTATAGATGTCTTTAAGGGATATAGCACTAAGAAAAATATGTTTGTATATATTAAGGCATTTAAAATTCCAACAGATTATTTGGACTTCTGAGGCAATAAAAGGAAATAGTCTTCATATGTAAATGTAAATGATAAATTACTTCTTTGAAAATTCCCTAACATATTCTGACCACCCAGTGATGCTAGGAAAAAACATGAGGAGTCATAGTTGGAACATATTTATGTAAATGACACCACAAAGACTCTAGTTTAGGAAACAGCTACAAAGGATATGTGATTCTTTAGTAAGATTTACAATGGAATACTTTGAATCAATTAATCTTTTTAATGACACCCTATCGACAGACATACACAGTTGGCAACCTATAAAGATCAATTTTATTTTATATGCTAATGTTATGGAACTCATTAGTGGTAAAACAGTTAACAGCCCTGCTTGCAAATAGCTCAGAACTATTTAGTAGCAAACTGAAATGGCCAATATGTTACAATTCTTCAATTTAGTTAAGGATAGCATCATTAGTTTTTTATTTTTGTCAGGCAATGAGACTTTGCTGCAAAGGAACATGAAAGTAAGGAAACAAGTGCCAGTATGCCTCACCCTTAATAAATTACTTCTTTAAAATACTTTTCAAATATTGAGTTGAGCATAAGCCTTTATAAGCCCTAGAAGATACGTTTGTAATGTTATATTGGGGTTATTTAATGAAAAATTAAGGCTTCATTATACTGATGATGCTTCAAAATTATTCCCAAATCACTTTTACGTGGAAGCTACTTGGGGCATTTTCTTGATGAAGACCACTGCATGTGATATGCAGTCTTTGGGCTTAGTAAGATCTAAGATAAATTGGTTTCCATTTCTATGCAGCTATGAACACTCTTTCTGGCAGTTTATTATAATACGGATACAAACACATGCATGCTAACCCATGCAAAAAAAAAAAAAAGGTATCTCCAAGATAGTACAGCCATCTTAGAGAATCATGGAAGTTGCATCTTATGACAGAGAAGTCTGGCATCTGCACAATAGGTAGCACTTCGAAAGGACTATCCCTGGAAACTGTATTAGAGAAGGAAGTCTTTAAGTAAGATACTCAAATCCTAGAGTCCTAGAAGAACGTTAAGGCAAGAGTAGCAGTGTAATCAAAGCCAAGAAAAGTTACCCCAATAACTATATGTCCTGCCTTAGCCATGAAAGCCAACTGGGTGACTTTGGGCCAGTCACTCTCTCTCAGTTCAACTTACTTCCCAGAGTGATTGTGATGGGGAAAATAGGAGGGAAAAAGTGTGTTGGATATATTTGCCACCTTGAGGTATTGTTAAAAATAATAAAGGTTGGATACACACACACACACACACACACACACACACACACACACACACACTTTTCTCATGTCTGTAACCTCTAATTGGGTAAAGTGTGACTCATACAGCAAACTACTTGAACTAAGATACCTCAAATGGGCTAACCTATGGAATGTGTCCAAAATCCAGAATCCTGTCTCCTGTGAAATTAAAATTTGGCAAATTTTGTAAAACGTTTTATGACATAAAATTATCATAAAGCATGCAATACACAAAATGTCAGAAACCATTTCTTGCTGTCAAGTCCTATATAATTCAACATGGGCTACTTTCAAGGCAGAAATACAGCTCTAAATATGTTCCTGAATTTTTAAGAACTTTTCAAGTACTAGAATCTCTGCCATTGCTGAAGGCACTGAGGAATCTGGCAAAGAAATATCACTGAAAGAATGACACAAGGAGTCACGGACTCATTCTGTAGGTTAGTCCATTTGAGGTACTGTACCTTAGTTCAATTAATTTGGCCTATGATTCACCATTTCACTCAGTTAAAGGTTACAGACATGAGAATTTCTATATGTGTACTGTATGTTATCCAATTTTAAGAATATGGGCCACTTATAATTTTTAATAGAACAGGCAATAGAACTTGCACAATTTATAAAACTAATATAAAATATCCATATGGTAATATATTTTGGAAGAAACATAAGGTCAATGTAAGCAGCTCTAATAGGAATAGCAGCTGGATCCAAAGACATAGAGATGCATCGTCTACATGAAGTCAAACAGTTGGCATGTATTATTAAGTAATATTTTAGCATTTTATGGATGACTTGCAAAAAGCCATGAATGTACCTATTAGTCTATGTGTCTGGAATAGACGTGAAGAGATGCAATTTTTTTGTTTCAGACTATTCTGAGGTTACTCTCAATAAAGTAATTTATAAACCACAGTTAAAGTTAGCTTCTTTCCTCTAATCACAGTTGAAATTAAATACAGTATACAAAACTGTACTAAGGTGCACTTAGTACAAGGTGTACTAATCAGCAATAGACACAAAAGTATCCACTAGTATTGAATTCAATGCCTGTAGAAGTTTTGTGGATATGGAGATACAGAAGCACAGAATAGTACAATCTGTTTCTATCTTCCTAACTACTGAAGATGATTCATGTGTACAACAGGTGACATCACTTTTCCCCAATGCTTCTGAAAGCATAGTATTCTTGCAGAAAACTGTACAGCAATCTCCATTCTAGGTAAGTGTTATTTCCACATCAGGATTCCATAGATAGGTTCATTTAACTTATAATATATATCTTACCTCTACCAGAGATGCCATGTTTACTATGAATCAATCAACCAAATAACATGAAGATATTTTAACATGCATCAGAATTGTATGTAAGCTGCTCCCATGAAAATCAAATCTATAAATACAAATGCAAGAACTGTGGGGGCGTAATGGTTAGAATGCAGTATTGCAGGCTAGGTCTGCTGACTACCAGGAGTTTGATCCTCACTGGTTCAAGGTTGACTCAGGCTTCCATCCTTCCAAGTTGGTAAAATGAGGGCGCAGATTGCTGGGAGCAATATGCTGATTCTGTAAACCGCTTACAGAGTGCTTTAAAGCATTGTGAAGTGGTATATAAGTCTAAGTGCTAGAGCTACAACCCTGAGACAATTAAATAATTTACATTTAAGAACAAGCAACATTTTAGAAAGAGGATCTGCAGGAGTGGCATCTAAACGTACCAAGTTCCCCTGCAGCCTTGATGTCAATGTTGTCATAACCGCTGCCTATCCGAACAATGACTCGTAAGGCCTTGAACTTCTCTAGGTCCTCCCGGGTGAGAGTGATAGTGTGATACATCATTGCTCCAACAGCTTCATTTAAAACCTAAAAAACAAACATGGAAATTGTAGACATTAGTGGAGCAGATGAATCTATTCTGGAATAGTACTGAAGTCCAATGTTGAATCATATTCAAATATCTATCAAAGGACATGGTTCAATCAGATAAAAATGCTCAAAAACTCCAGGACAACAGCAATAATTCTAAAACTTTTCAGCAAATAGTTTCATATCAGATTCTTCATTCTGAAGTGCTTATCCTAATTTCAGACTGTGAATGAAAGCCTGGATAAAAAGATCATCTGAGTAAACAGTAATCATAAACAATGAGAAAATATTTGGCTTTTATACACGACCACCACATATGATAAAATGATCCTAATGCTAATTTACATTTCAACACTGCAGTGATAAGATTTCTATTCATTTTTGCTAACCTTGTAGGTGGAAGGTGCCACTTGTAGAACATTTTATATACAATTTTCTCTATATGCAGTGGCTAACGTTAATTTTCTATTTCTCTCCCATAAATCTTGTCATTTATCTAGAATCTAGATCAATATTATAATCAAAGTTTTTGGCCCACACTACCATAGTTTCCTTCACTTGGTCTTCTGCCATCCTGTATTCCAGTAGGTATTGGTAAATTTTCTTTATCACCTTTTCATCCGTTCCTAATAAGATTTTGTCTAGCGCCATTAATTCTTTCTTAATACCCCATTCCTTTCTATCTTTTTCATATTGTGATTGAATCTGCAGATATGCCCACCATGCCAATTCTACCCTTTTGTCTTTTAATTCTTTTCTAGATTTTAGTTCCCCTCCTTCTTTTAAGATGTCCTTGTATGTGACTACTTTCCCCAAATTGAGGAAATTTGGATGTACTAATATCTCTAGCGTTGAGAGCCAGGCTGGAGTTTCCATATAGTTCCCTTGCTTAACTTTTGTCCAGACTTCAAAAAGAGCTCGTCTGACATGAGGCCCTTGGAAGTACTGGTGAGCCCTATGTCTACCGTCCAACAAAAATGCATGCAATCCTATTTGCATATCGTATCCTTCCAACGTTAGTAACCTCCTATTCTTTAAGCTTGTCTACTCTCTCACCCAAGTGAGTGCGGCAGCTTGATAATATCTTTCCCAATCAGGTAGGCCGAACCCTCCTCTTTCTTTGGTTTCCTGTAGTAGTTTTAATTTAATTCTGGGTCTTTTCCCTTGCCAGATAAATTTAGATATTATTTTGTTCAAATTTCCAAAATATTGTTTGTCTAATCTTATGGGTATGTTTTGAAATAGGAACAGGATTTTTGGTAAAATATTCGTTTTTATTGTTGCAATTCTCCCCATAAGGGAGAGCTGCAGCTTTTTCCATCTCTCCAGATCTGTCTTAATTTGGTCGTGTAATTTATTGTAGTTGATTCTTATAGTTTTCACAAACTTTAACACACTCTCTAATGTACAGCACTGGTTAAAGCCCCTTGTTTATGCTTTATTCAATAGAGATGACCAAGTAAGTTTGGAGACCACTTACTTATGTAGCTCTGTCTTCCTTGATTTATGAAATCAGTCAACCTAACTTACTCCACAAGAAAGGCCTTTCTCCCAATACTAAAGAGCAGATAGTAAAAACATACGTGTCTATTCACCCTCTAATCTTTCTATTCACTGGTGTCCTATTTATTAATGTGTACAGGGTTTTTATTTTTGCATTCATTTTACTATTTTCCAAAGAAAATTTATCTCTAAACACCATTCAGTTTGACAAAGGAAAAAAAATAAAATTAGCATGAGTACATTATTTTTTTAAAAAGGTTTTTTTACATGCAAGAATGTTAAGTTACTACAATCTAATTCTCAAAGCTGGATGACTATAAATACAAGAGAAAAAGTGAAACGATTGGCTTCACATCACTGGAAACGCTAGGTGCCTCAATAAGTTTTATACTCTAACAGATTAATTTTATC
The DNA here is from genome assembly GCA_036250565.1 of Sibynophis collaris. NCBI lineage: Eukaryota > Metazoa > Chordata > Lepidosauria > Squamata > Sibynophiidae > Sibynophis > Sibynophis collaris. Next base: position 18,985 of record JANHFK010001951.1, on the reverse strand, counting down.
AGCCAAAGAGTCTTTAGAGCTAAAATTACAATCACTCTTGTGACCCCCATATGTTGTGTAAACACAACTTGGAATAATGTTTTGAATAAGCAATAACCAAGGATTAGATGCTCTGGTAACAGCTTTGCATTGGAGTTGATCAGTTATTTACTACAGATGATTTTAAATAAGTGTAGCAAGTTATAATTCTTTAGGATACTGTCCTGAGGGCAGGATGATCTATGAATGATGGTAATACTTAAATGATTTTGTCTGCCATCTATATTCAGGCAATTTTTATCTGGCTGCTTCTTATCCCCTTTATATTCCTTTCTGGAAGACCTGGATTTAAATCTTTCGATCACACCAAATAATCAGTTTCCATACAGCACTCTTTCAGCCTGCTCAGATTTGCTCAAAGATAAGCACTGACAAAGACAAATTTATCTTATATTTTCAAGATCCAAATTCTCAGAGATTTAGAATTCTTCTCAGCACAGAATAATAAAAAAAAGAACGAGTTTTTACAAGACTAGGAAACTTGGTCCACAGTACAAATTCAGCATGGTAAATGAATAATGATGCCAACAGATCTGAATACTTCTCAGGATCAAACTATATGTTACGTTCAATTATGTAACATGGCGATCCTTTCCTCTCCTTTACTTTAAATCCATTTTAGTGACCATTTTTTGACTAGGACCACTACAAACAGGAGAGCAACTTCCCACTTTTCTTTTTAACATTTTTCTTTGTTTTTCTAAAACAGGCAGAAAGTGAGAGTGGCATACTAAATAATATAATTAGCACCTCGGCTATTGGCATTCTATTAAAGTAGTTTCCAAATTTTGCCCAGACATCAAAACCACTTATTTCCGAATAAAGCTCATAATAAATCTTACTTTTTCAATAACACAAGAAATTCACTTTTAAATCTCTAAATAATACAGATTTTAAATTGAGTATTTAAACAACTATGCAACTAAAAGTTTTTCTATTTCTAAACAACAGTAAATAGGAAACAGTCCTATTTCCAAACAATGTAACTTCTGCTTCCTTCCAAAACTTACATAAAAATTGTACTAAAATGTATTTAATAATATAGTACAATTGATGTTGTCAAATTCTTTTTCTGTGCCTGGAGAATGAGGGTAGGGATGGGAAAAACACACTGCAAATCCATTTTAGCAAGGCTGAGCACCTTTCAGCTTTTAAAAAAATATTTAATCCTTGATGGGGTTTATATAGTCCTTCAGACAAAGTGGATGTGGGGTTTGAACTCCTGCTCAAAAGAGCAAGATATAGCTGTGGATAGGGTGTCTTGGATTGTCTTGATCTCTGTGTGCCAGTTGTGCCCGTTCTTAGATTAGGAGGTCTATTCACTCTCACTCATGTCTTATTTACTTCCTGATTAGATTACTGCAATGTTCTCTACATGGTACTGCCCTTGAAGAATACTTGATAGCTTCAACTGGTCCTAAACACAGCTTTCAGCATGCTTTAGGGGCAATTCAAAATGCTGGTCATTGGCTTTAAAACCTGTGTGGCCCAGGATTAGGTTACTTGCAAAACTGCCTAACTCTGAGTGTTTTCACCTCTCTCTCTGGATTCAAAAGGATGGGCGTGCTCCATATCCTCTCTATTAAGCAGGCCATCTTGCAGGACCACGGAGACTTGCCTCTCTATTATGACGCTTGGTCTACAAAACAGCCTCCCTTTATGATTAAGACCTGGGAAATAGAGTGAGTTTGTTATCTATTGTCTTGGTTTTTCTTTTGCACTGGATTATTTTTACCTGTGTTTGGTTATAGGTTATTTATTTATTTATATGACTGTGAACTAATCAGAATTATGTACTTAGGACTATTTCTCGCCATGTATATGTTTTTCTCGGCATGTGCATGTATATATCCAAACTAGACTGTGTTGTTTCTCTGTGTCATATAATAAATGTGGGTATATACATAATTTTGTATTTATTTATTTTGTCATGTTTATGAGTGTATATTGGAGGTGGTGACCCTCCACCTCCTGAGAGCTGTATGCAATGAAATTTCATTTTAATGTATGCTTATTAGTGTACATTCAAACTGACAAAGTTATTGTTCTGTTCTATTCATAACTCTGATCAACTATGGTAAAATTTAGACATTCCACAAAGTCTTCCAATATTCTCTAAGGCTTTTCTCCAAGCAAAAAACCAAGACTTCCTCAGAAATACAGTGGGAAAAACTGCAGCAGTAACTTGATTGCAAGAAGTGAAAAGTGAGTAAAAAAACTTTAGGTACATCCCTACCCTGAGTAATTTTTCTACTCTTAATCTCTTTTTCATAGTTAGCTAGAAAAAGGTTACCAGGGAAATGTGATATATAAACATCTTAACATTACTCTGGAATTTGCTTGCCTCATATTAGCACTTCTTAACTTACATTTCTACTTCTCACATTTCAAGGTGACTCAAGGTTTCATCTCAATTATTCTTGCCAATCAACGTGATAAGATTTTTAGCCAAGCTGACAATGTTTCTAGAAAGCACTTAACTTATTGTCTAGATGAAATCCAAGTATATTTTATCTAATTTAATAGTTTCTTTTTGCTTTCATCTACTGATTTACATCAGGTAAGAAAATCAATCAAAATAACAAAACTTGTACTTTGTGAACACATGCTATTTAGTTCCAATATTGTTCTCCGATGCTGTGAATTTAAGTAGCACTGTACCTGCATCAGGCAGATTGGTTGCATTAATCTCTTTCTGATCCCTTATCTATTTATAAAAGCTGTCTAGTCAGATCAATTGTTAAAATCAGATTATTTATTGTGGCTTCATCAGCAGCACATTTAATTATCAAATCCATACAGAGTCTATCAAAGATTTTTGCTGCGTGCAGGAATCCAAATTCCAGATATCTGTCACAGATTATCAGAAGAATTATGTCAGTAGAAACAGAAGGAGGCAGAGAAATCATACAATTAAATCAAGAATGCATGGTCATCAATTTACTATACAATGCCAATTCAATTCATCATTTCATCATGAAGATTAACAAGAGTTTTCCATAAACTTGATATACACTGAGAGAAGAGCTGTTGGCTCAATCTCTTTGTAACAGCACACAAAGTAGAATGTGGAATTGCAATAAGTTTCAAAATAAAATGAAGTCAGCAGTGAATCTTAGTTTTAAACTACAATGTTCTTTCGCCTACTTTATAAGTTTGCCTGTTAGTAACTTATGTGTACAATTATTATAGGAATTTTTTAATTCAGGGAATCCTGTAGCAGTTTTAGAGATTATTCAACTACAACTTGCAGAATCCCTCAACCAATCCAAGTACATAAATCAATCATTATGTACATGGTGGATATGATTTTGATAATATGATAGTTTACACAAAAATGATTGGGAACCACAGGTAAAAATATAATTATCCTGAAATTTTCCGGGGGAAAAAGCTGAATTGTTGCTAAATACAGGACACTCTTCTTTTTGTGTTAATTTGCAAAGCACATTTTCTTTACAAGGTTCATCTTGTATGCTAATTTTACCCATCCTTATGTACAAGATTGCAAGTGCCTTCAGACAGTCACTCAGGCCTTGGTCACACCATGACTGGAATACTGTAACATGCTCTACGTATAGTGGGTGCTCTTCAAGATCACTCAGAAGCTATAGCTGGTCCAGAGTGCAGCAGTGAGAGCCATAATGGTCATGTTATGTATGTGCATTATCCCTGATGCTTTGAAGCTACAATGATCACCAGTTGGCTTTTAGGTACAATTCAAGGTGTTGGATATCACCTCTAAAGCCCAGAATGGCATACACTCTGCTTATTTGAGAATCTGATAAGATAGGCAAGTATGGGCATGTTAATTAAGCAGTGCCATCTTGTGGGACATAAAAAGCATTTCCTTTCTTGGTGATTACCAAATTATCAAATGTTTTCCAGTTTCCCCATTCCTCAGGATGGCAGTAGAGTCCTTTGACTGCTCCCCCAATCTATCTGATGTTATGGGTTTACGTCTCTGTCAGTTATTTGTTGCTGTTGATATACTTTTAGCCATCTAGGATCACAAGGAGTCAGGTGCTTTGAAATTGAAATGATAATAAATACCTTTTCATGTATTTCCTGAGTAGATTGAGCATCACAGAATGCAACAGTAGCCAAATCCTTCAAAATGGGCATCTCCACTGTACAATCCCTTCCATCTAGCAAAGCCACCAATGGACGAGGATGCAAAGGGCCATTCATTATTTGTGGACGTATACCTGGAATTAAATGAACATAAATGTTAAAGCAACATTAGTGGACTCATGTAAACAGAATCTGTATTAAAATGCCTTGGCTTTCTAATGGTAAACTGATGCTGCTTAATGCAAGAATTTACAGATCATCTAACGATTTAATTAGCATTTGAATTCATAGTTTACAGCATACAGAGAAAACGCTCCAATGTGATACATAAAGCTTGCCCCTGGAAAATTATGTACAAAGCTGTACTTTTAAGATGGTTATAAGGACTTTTATTAGTTAAATTCCCATTTGGAACATCTGGGTTAGCTTCAACAAAGATGGCACAAATGCTCCCAGCTCATTCATAGGCGCCTCAGATCTATCTCTCTGCATGCAGAGGAATAACCTATGCTAATGGATGTGAAGTGGAATGGCAGAGGTTATGTTCTGGCTTGGAAGATGGTTCTGTCAAGTAATTAATCCTTGGCACTAGTACCAGATGGAGCCAGAATCACTTTAAGCAATAAATAAAGATATAGACCATCAAGTAGTTGTCTCACTTGTTCCAAGTTACTTTGGGTAGAATCAATTTTCCCTGAAGTCAACCTGTTCAATGGAAAAACTCCCAATTTTATAAAAGGGCAGAGATAACCATGCCACTTCTATTTGGGAAATATAGAAAAGTCAATATTGGATACTAGTCAACACTAGAAAGTTTGCTCTTACATTAGAACTCACCATAATCCCTTCAGGAACCTTGTATATATCTTTATAGCATACACAACCTAGGAGGGTTTGTCCCTTTGAATTGCAAGATGGGTGGCAAATAAATGTGATGATGATGATGATGATGATGATGATGATGATGATGATAATAATAATAATAGAACTCATCCTAAATTGTGTATGCTATAAAGATATACAAACTCTCGTCAGCCTAATTTTAAGATTCTCCTATTGTTACCAAGATGTGTTGCAATCTATGTTGTTGTTGTTAGTTCAGATACACATTTGTTCTAGCTGCCCAGATTCACTTGATTGAGAGATGGGTGGCTCTATAAATTCCATAAATAAATAATAAAGATAGCAAACATTTGTGTAGCAGTCTGTTCCATTAGAAAAGAAAGATGAAAAATCTACTGATGTTATTTGATGGCCACAAGGCATTGTAACTAATTTCTTTTAATTGCGTATCTAATATAAATTTGTATTGTGATTTCTGATTTAAGGTTGTTTTATGCCAATCATCTAGCATGTGTATATGTATGATATGGTCACTAACCAAAATAGGGTGATATTTATTGTAATGTTGTTGTTAACCGGATCATTGTCTGATTTGATATAACAATGATAATCTAAAGTCAGGGTATAAACACTGTTTCCTGAAACTTTTACAACAAATATTTTGGTACTGCTTGCCATATAGAAAATAGCAAAGAGCTTCAGAATTACTCAGTGATTATGGCATGATGATAGGGGAGCTCAATGTTTGTTTGTGAAATAGTTGAATGTCGCTTGATCTTTTTTCTTTGTTCTGGACTATTTCAACTTAGCTAATGGGGTTCTTTCTGTATGTATTGTGTATGTGTTTGCAATTTGGTTGTTAGTCGACCAAGTTATGTATTTCAGATGGAGCCCTTTAATTTTTTAAAATAAATAAATATGTTGAAATAGTGAGTTAGGCATCAAAACTACAACACTAAAAGCAATAAATAAACTCCACCTGAATGGATAATTTGCCCAGGGCTTCCATAAATACCCATTGGAACACTGATGAATTTCTCTTGGCTAAATATTGCACCTTAGAGATTAACATTTCTCAATATAATGCCCATCATTTTTATTAGGACTATAACTCCGTATTGGGATGAACAATAGTGAAATAAAAGAGTTATACAGAGTATAGTAATACTGAAATCTTTCATGGCATCTATTGAGGATACTTTAATTTGTAATCTTGAGTAAATGCCCCTTCTAAATCTAGCCATTCATTTCTAGCCACTGGCAATTGTAACCAGACATTTTGGAAGATCCATATCTAGACACCATGAAGTATCTTCAGTATCTGAAGACTGATATAAATCTTCAAAACTCACTTCTGAGCATGACATAAAAATAGCAACATCTACAAGTAGTTTTCGACATACAAGAGTTTGTTTAACGACCATATGAAGTTACCACTGAAAAAACGTATGGCCATTTTTCACACTTATGACCGTTGCAGCATCCCGTGGTCATGTGATTTACATTCGGATGTTTGACAAGTTGTTGATATTTATGGCGGTTGCTGTGTCCTGGGGTCATGTGATCCCATTTTGCGACCTTCTGACAAGCAAAGTCAATGGGGAAGCCAGATTCACTTAACAACCATGTTTGCTAACTTAACAACTGCAGTGATTCACTTAACAACTGTGGCAAGAAAAGTTGTAAAATGGGCAAAACTCACTTAACAAATTTGTTACTTAGTAATAGAAATTGTGGGCTCAGTTGTGGTCGTAAGTCGAGGACTAATAATAATAATAATAATAATAATAATAATAATAGATTTTATTTCTATACCGCCCTTCTCCCTGTTGGGACCCAGGACTACTTGTA
>JANHFK010001951.1:0-12078 GCA_036250565.1 Sibynophis collaris | reverse complement strand
CTCTCACACACACACACACACACACACACACACTAGCAGCATCTGACTCAAGGCCACTTCAATCACAAGATGCCACTGCCACTGATTACTTCAAAATTGTTTCTAAGGTATGAAAGAAACAATTACTTCGAACTATTTTCCTGTTAAAGCAGGAAAACTCTAGAATCTTACAAACATGTCCCTTAAGATTATTGCTTTGATTTAGTTTATTGTTCAGCAGTGGAAAATGAAAGACAATGAAAACATTTGTGGAATGCAATCCATGTTCATAAGGAAGGGCTGGAGATGTGACAGTTAATCACACAGGACAAACTCAAGAAAAAAAATCTATTCTAATCTCCTCTATTGTTAAACCAAATTACTACATTCATCAGTATATACACATGACCTTTCTGCCGTCTATATTACTGACCAAAGTGTGACCTTCCTAAAACCAATGGAGTAAAATTTCCACTTTTCCTCACCATTGGCCATATTAGTGAGGGATGATGAGAATGCTACTAGGCTAGACATTATCCTGCATTAGAGTTAGATCAATTCATGAAAGGGCCTGAGGGAGCAAGAACTGAAACAGTATGATATCTCCTAGCTCCCTGTCCAACAATCTTAATATTTTCAATGTTCTTTTATTTATCTATATATTCTTTCAAAGGATCATTTTTAACTACAAGAATGACATTGAGTTAACATGACCTCACAGTTTGGGACATAAAAATGCAAGTCCAGGGGTTGTTTGAAGAAAGAGCAAGAGAAAGAAAAGCAAAGGAAAGAAAGGGTAGATAGTACCCTAACTGGTAGGAATTGAGGACAGTGTTAAGCACATTTTTTAGTCTACATTCTGTAAACAGGTTTTGTGACTGGCCACTCTTTCATGGCAGCCTTTTTGAGAAGACACCCAGGATATCCTCCTGTCCCAATTTAAATGTGCCAGCAGCTTACAAATTCTGCCTATGAGAATGTTATGACTAAAATTATCAGTGGATACTTGAGATAGCCCCTCAGCATCATACTATACAAGGTGGTTAGAATATTAAATGAAATCTAAACTATATTAGGAGTCAGTTTGGGATAGTGGTTGAATTACCAGGCTAGAAAACAGGAGACCCTAAGTCCCATTTTAGGCATGAAGCCACCTTGGTCAGTAACTTTCTCAGTCTTAGGAAGGAGCCAATAGTAAACTTCTTCCGAAAAAAACTTGCCAAAAAAACTGCAGGGAATTGTCCAGGCAGTCACTAATAGTCAACATTGGTTCGAATTCATCCTTCTTAAAACAACTACCCTAAGAGCTGAACAAAAGGGAAATTACAAAGGATAAAGCATCAATTTCATGCAAAATTTGGAAAATATTATAAGTTGTCAATTTTATTATGCATTATAGAGCATGCCAATTTTGTAGATTTAGCATTTTGTAAAATTTTGGCCAACCGTCTGTTTATCTAGTCAGCTCTTTAGGGGTTATGAAATCAGTATGTCAGATCCATTTGGCACATGGAAACAACTAGTAAAAAACTTAGCTTGCATGCAGAATGTTCCTACAGTTTGAGATTCAGATACTGAGAACTAACTGAACTTTGCATTCCTAGTCACCCTAACAATCTCCTAGTTCTAGTGGCTAATGTGAGTTATTTATGCAGCAGATATCAAATTAATATCTGCTGCAATCAAAAGACAATTAGCAATAAGTAAAACACAAAAACAGTATCTACCACAACAGCCTTGGTTTGTGTGTGTGTGTCCAATAAAACCACAATAATCAGAATAACAGAGTTGGAAGGGACCTTGGAGGTCTTCTCGTTCAAGTCCCTGCTCAGGAAACGCCCTGCTCAGGAAACCCCATACCATTTAGCAGACAAATGGTTGTCCAATCTCATCTTAAAAACTTCCAATGTTGGAGCATTCACAACTTCTGGAGGTAAGTTATTCCACTGATTAATTGTTCTAATGCTCAGGAAATTTCTCCTTAGTTCTCGGTTGCTTCTCTCCTTGATTAGTTTCCACCCGCTGCTTCTTCTCCTGCCCTCAGGTGCTTTGGAGAATAGCTTGACTCCCTCTTCTTTGTGGCAACCCCTGCGATATTGTAACATTGCTATCAGGTGTCGCCTAGTCCTTCTTTTCATTAAACTAGACATTACAATCATAGGAACCTAATCGCTGCTATCACTCACCATAAATTTTTTGAAACAGTTTTATTTTAAAAAGTTTCCAGAAGGTTAACAATGTAGGGGCAAACTGATTTACAAAGACATTCCAAACTGTTTTTAATTTTGACAACTGCCTTGTTGCGAACACCCTTGTGATGTTACTATCACAATGAAAATGAGGAAGGAAATGGGAGGGAAACTGAAGAGAGACTCCCCACCAAGAAAATGGACTGAGAAGGCTAATGCAAGTAAGTCTGTTCCCATATTCCTCTATAATTTGTAATCAGATATTGGTTCATAACTAAAGTGGAAATATTTATAACTGACCATGCATTTGGGGGAATCTATGCCTAGCTTTTGAAATGCTTTTATTGTCTGATTAAATAGTTGGCTTGACAAGGTTTGCTTGTTAAAAACATTTAAGAATAATATCTATCTCTGCATTTTTAAAATTACAAATGTAAATTGTTATATTGAAAAAAATTAAAATATTTAAACACAACTATTAGAATGTTTAAATTTAATTAACAATTGGATGGTGCTAATGATTTAAGCTTGTCAGAAATAAAACTTTAGACCTGGAGTAATAAAGAACATGCTGCATTAGCTCAAGAAAAACCACTGACAGATTTGCTATCTAAAGTTATTTGAAAAATATATGTCTCTTGGTCAAAATGTATTATTTGAAATGATTCATCTGCCTCCTCCTCAAGAGCTTTTAGATCAACACATACTATATCAAAAACCAACTCTGCGCATTAAAAAAAAAATGAATTGGTCCAAGGATGAAGCATAGAGAGATTCTTCTCTTAGGAGCACTTAACTAACATTGTCCATCCCTGTGAATGATTTTGGTTGCAAGCTTAAACACACCCACACAAAATGTGGTTCGGCATCTATGTTCTTAAGACTAGGTAGTAACTTATTGGTGGAAAACCCTCTCTTTTCTTTGCATCACTCCTGAGAATATAGCAAAGACTAAAATATTGCTTCTCTAACAATAGTCAGAAATTACATTTTTGTCTTGGAAATAGTAAAAGAGCAGCAGCATTGTGCAAAGTAAAAACCAAATAGATAGTTCATTGTCTGCATATGTGTAGCTTTTTTATAGAAAGAAAGCAAGGCAAAGAAAGAGCCAGAAAGATAGAAATGTGTGACTATATTCAATAGGAACCATCATCAATAAAGAAAAAGGTATGTACAATAGAAAATAAATTGAATCCAGTTTTTCTGACTGGAATATCAACAAGGTGATATACAACTGCTTTAAAAATAAAAGTGGTCTCTTCTTCCTCCAAAGCCTTCCACTATCATGGCAGTTGTCAGAAGCATTGTTCAATAAATATTTTCTGGTGCTTTCAGCTCTTGATGGAGTTGAGCCAATGTTTCAGTGGCAGCCTTTAAGGGAAAGAGTGGGAAAGCAGGGGAAGAGGTATGGCGAGGAAGTGCTTTCTATCTGCAGGGCGAACCGGTCCACCCCAACTCGCAAGCTGCACAGCTGGTTGTGTGGCAGTTCAATACAGAGAGTGATTTGGTTGTCGTTGTTATTTTTTTTAAAAAACACACAAAGCCTACTTGTCCTCTTTTGCTGTTTGCCACCCACTTGTATCCGAATCCAATGGCACCCCTGCCAAGAGAATGAGGGAGTCCGCTCTGGTAAATGGCAGCCTTTGTGTAGCTGCAAGACGGCTATCTCATTGAAACAAAAGAAGAGAAGCCATTTGCCTAATTCTTATTAATCTCACTTGCTTGTGTCACGCTACTTCTTCTTTTCCTTTAAAAAAACAATAACAAACAAATGAAAAGAAAAGCAGAGAAAAACGGCTTTAAACATCTCCTCTGACAGTATATAAAAAGTGAATTGAGGAGCAAGCCAAGCGTTTTCACGAACTACTTATTAGCAACGAAAGTCACTGCAGCTCGAAAAGTAAGGCACACTTTATTAAGCAAACAGAGAAAAGAAAACAGGAAATGGCCCCTTGCCTTGAAAACTTTGCCTCCACAATCGTCTTATTAAAAGCTATATAGGAAATAAAAGGAGGATGAGAACGAGAAGGGAGGGAAAGAGTATAAAATACTACACCAATATTTGGCGAGCCGATTCTCTTCTTGACTACGAAGGGGGATCTTCAAACAAGCACCCCATGTCCACAGCCACAGAGCTTCAAGACAAATGTCTTTCTGGACAAAAGAGGGAAAAGAAAAGGGTTTTGTCCCACTACGGAAGAATAGTCTGAAATTTGCTGAAGGAGTTATAGTTATCTCTGACAGCTCCAGACTCTCGCAAATACTCCCACAAGACTTTACCACAGCTTTTAACTAATCAAAGTTCTTTTCTGATGCTTGAATAAATCATGAAAGAGCTATACCCCCCATAAATCTGGCCTCCTATTTGACTTGAATGTGTGGCTTCTGAAAAATATAAAAATATAATATCTGCCACGAGTAACACAATTTGATATTTAAAGTGAAACGTGTTTCAGTGATACATATACTGCACTTAGATTAGCTGAAATGACAAGTCCCGAGAGAGGAACAGACAATCACACATGCATTTTCTTAGATAACTACTGCTGTTTGTGTGATAGATTTTGCAAATAGTCACAGAGGGCTTTCTTGTCTTGACAAATAAATATTTTCTAGAAAGTGGGGTGTTACCCACACCCATTTGCTGGTAACATTGTTTAAAGAGGAAATAGCAATATTTAATATTTCTTTGTAGTGTTTAAAAATGAAAATTTAATAAGCAATTAAGAACAAAGTTTGCATCTAAATGTCATTTTCATATATTAGTGACTCAAAAATTAAACCCGAAGAGCAGGAAGAATCAGATTGTAGGCAGTTTCTCCTGCACCTTGTGACAATCACATAAGGTGAGCGATCACATACTTCTAAATATTTTGCCTAAATGTTATATCTTAACAATTTTAGTTAATTGAAAAGCATTGAGATAGAGGATGGACAGTGTTATGTTACATAAGGTACAGCATAATTTAAGAAGCTGTAGATGCAAACATTTTTATTCCTCGAATGTGTTTGTGGCATACTAGGTGGCATAATTATATTTAATTTGGACACAATCCAAATAAAATTAAGCATTTATAGTTACAATAGATTTTAGCTAGAAATGTTAGGATATTTTAAGGTTTGAATCAATGAGATCTGAACTAAATAGTAACAACCATCACAAACAGAGACCTCTCCCAAACAAGAATTTGGATCATGCTGGTGGCAATTTTTAATAATACATCTGTCTTAGGCAATATGTTTGAGCAGATAGTAGCTGGACAATCCCAAACCTTCTTGGATTACATTGATTTTATGGATCCGGGTAGAGCTACCTTATTTCTGAATTAGCATGGAAAGGGTTTTGCTATTCCTGGACTATTCTGCAGCTCCACTGGAGAAAAGGGTTTTGATCACTGTAAATCTTCAGAAGTAGGCTAACAAAAAAGATATGTAATCCGTGTAATTTCTAAGATCCCTGGTAGCTCTCAATACTACTGTTCTATCTAAAGATGGGGACAAGTGTATTACACATTAAGTTGCCCTTATCAAATAGTTTGCTAGCAGACTACTGGTCTGTCACATGGAATGGCACTGTACTAGAACATTATCACATTGCTTTTAATTCCGATAGTCATCGAATAATGTAATCCCGGTATATGATGATGGTACTTAGGTTAGAAAACTTCAGCAGTCCCTTAATAGAGAACATGCTTGATACAGAAGTGAGTCCATGTTCAAATCTTGGGGTTTCTTGTTTAGGAGATTAAGCAAGGAGATAAAGGGCAGGTACACCTGCCTGAGAAATGAGGATCTGCTGCTCAGCAGAGCAGACAATATCAGAGAACACAAATATTTTATAATATAATGCTCTTTATACTTTTTGGAACACAGTATTTACTAGTGAAACAAAAATTACTGAAAGACATGGAAAAGAGATCTGGTGGAAGTGCAGCAGATATATACAGTATGTTGGTATAGATACTACTTAAGTAGACAATGTGAATAAATGCTGAGTTATACAGAACAATGGTTTGATAGTATACTTGTCCTTTGTTTAAGTATGGCGAAGCTATGTAGACACTAATGAAGTTCAATAAATGTATATTCAGGTCTAGATACCAATTTGGATGATGATATTCAAATTCTTTGGCCCAGGGTTGCAGTGCAAAGGGCAGATTTATAATTCTGGAAAACAATTAGATCTGCATTGTCATCAGAAGTTCAGTAATTTGGACGATGACCGAAACAGATGATGCCTCTAGGATTATTTTGATTATGGTCTCAGAATTTTATAATGCTCCTCTTAGAAAGATTAGTTAGAACTGTTGGTCACAGCATTATATGAAAATCTTTTCATTCTGCTTTCACAGACCTTGGTCTTTAATGCTGGAATTATTATTTGTTTTTAAATGTTTTACATAACAATGTTTCTTTCTGCATACAATAATCTCACTGCAGTTATATACAAAAACCAGTTCCATGGTTTATTCCAACTGTTCATTCATTAATCCCAAAAGAAATACCACTGGTCTCAATTTGTATGAATCTTAAATCCTTTGAATCATTGTGTGTATTTGAATTTAAAACTTTCAAGGTTTTTTTTCTACACAATCACCAAACATGATAACATTTCTCTTTTTGTTGTTTTAATTCCTAATATAAATTTGAAATGCCTTTATATTTTCTGAACAATTTCTCTGGTGACATATACCAACAATACATCATTTTATAAAAAATCTGTTTTAAGATTATAACAATGTAAATCTCAAAACTCTTTCAACCTCACATTTTCCCATTGTTCGATCTATATATTATAACAACATTTATCCCAATTTACCATACTCTTAAAAAACTTTTCTTCTGTTTCAAATTTGAAAAGTACCAAAGGAATAGAAAGGGCGTTGGTCTTACCTGATAAGCCTCTTCTCAGTACCCTGCAGGAGAATCCAAGCGTGGGTTGACTTCCGTCTTTCTACCCAGAGACTGAGTTGATAGAGATTGTTAGCCACGCCTCCTCTGCTTGGCTGAGCCCCAGTTTTTCGACAAAGGCGTAGCTCTCCAATAAAATTAGGATGTTGAAAATGATATCCACCCTCGGACCCTGGACCAGCACAGCCGTAAGGGTGGGTTTGGATTCTCCTGCAGCGCACTGAGAAGAGGCGTGTCAGGTAAGACCAACACCCTTTCTCCACTGCGCTGCTTGGAGAATCTAAGCATGGGACATATCCAAGCTTAAGTCCCTAGGGGAGGGGAACGGACTGGTCCCGGGTCCCTGAGGTTTGATGAACTCTCTGGAGCACTCTCTGTCCAAAGGACACCTTAGCCGAGGCATAAACGTCCAGCTTGTAGTGGCAGATAAAGGGCGATGATGAGGGTCAAGTGGCAGCTCTGCAAATATCTTCGACGGATGCTTGCGTCACCCATGCAGCCATTGTGGCTGCACTCCTGGTGGAGTGGGCCATTATCTGCCTCGATAAAGATCTGGCCTTAAGCTCATAGGCCATTGCAATGCATGCCTTCAACCAACGGCCTTCACCTTCCTGCCCATGGATGAACGCTGGAACAAGACAAAAAGGGATTCTGTTTTCCTAAAGGATGCTGTTGTTTTGATGTATCTGCAGAGAGCCCTCCTGATGTCCAAGTTGTGCCATGTTGCCTCCAGGGGGTGATTAGGTCCTGGACAGAAGTCAGATAGAATGATCTCCTGGGCCCTGTGGAACCAGGAGTTCACTTTGGGCAGAAAGAAGGGGTCCAACTGCAGAACAACCCTATCAGAATGGAAGATGCAAAGATCCTCTTGCACTGATAGGGCTGCTAATTCAGAAATCCTCCTGGCCAAAGTGATGGCCACGAGGAAGGCAACCTTAAGGGTCAAGAACCGGAGGTTAATGGTCCTCAACAGCTCGAATGGTGTGGATGTAAGGGCCTGCAGTACCAAGGCAAGGTCTCAGGTAGGTATCTATGTAGCACAGGGGTCTTCAGATTAGTGGCCCCTTTGAGAAAGCTGTGCACCCTTGGATGTTGAGAGAGGGTCACCAATTGTCACAAGTCAGTAATGTGGACAATGCCGCCACCTGGCGGCGGAGGGTGTTGGGAGCCAACCCTTTGTCCAGGCCTACTTGTAGAAAGTCCAGGATCTCTGGAACCAATTCCGATATGGGGTCAATGTGTCCCTTGGAGCATCATTGACAAAACGCTGACCAGGTTGCATTATAAATTCGATTTGTTGAAGGTTGCCTGAAAAGTCTGTATCATCTTCCTGTAGAATCTGTCCTTCCTCAGGAGGTCCCTCTCAAGTGCCAGACGGTTAACTGGAGCCACCAAGGCTCCGGATGTAGTAAGGCCCCCTGGCTGAGAGAAATCCTGTCCTGGGGAATTCTTCTGAAAGACTGACCAGATCCGCATACCAGGGGCATCTGGGCCAATAAGGGGCGAGAAGAAGGGCCTCCGCCCTCTCTGCTAACACCTTCCAGATCACCTTTGGGATGAGAGGAACTACTTTAAGTATATTAAGGACCCGTGAAGGGTCCACTCGGAATGGTCTATTGTCATCCTGCTCAACCAATCAGCCTGCATATTTGTCGACCCCAATATGTGCTCTGCTCTGATGGAGATTGTGTGTCTCTCCGCCCAGAGCCCAATGTCTCTGCCTCACCCATGAGGGATCTAGAGCGAGTGCCCCCTTCACAATTTATGTGGGCTTTGGCTGCCACAATGTCCATTAAAATCAGGATGTGGCAGCCTGCAATGGCTTCTTGGAAGTGGCAGAGAGCAAGGTGGACTGCCCAGAGCTCCAGCCAGTTTATGTTGTTCTTTAGATCTGCCGGAGACCACCGCCCCTGAACCACCTGGGACTGGAGGTGGGTGCCCCAGCCGAATAGGCTTGCGTCTGATGTTATAGTTATGCGTTGGGGTTCCTTGAATACACATCTCTTCTTTATGGCTTGTGAAGTCCACCAGTGAAGGATCTTAGGTGGGACTTGTACTCTGGCCTTGGAGTTGCTACTGCTGGCTCTCTGGTGTGGCAGAAGGAACCATTGGAGAGTCCTGGCATGCAGACGTGCTCAAGGCACAATTGTGATGCAAGTGATCATCTTCCCCAGGAGCTCCAACAGGAGAGCCAGGGGCACTGGCTGTAGTAACCGGATCTGGTCTACTAAGGATCTTATACTGTCCTGCTGGTCCTGGGAAAGGTAGATCTCACATGATCTGGAGTCTATCATGGTGCCGAGATGAAGAAGGCGAGTGGTGGGGACTAGGTGGCTCTTTTCTATGTTTACTGAAAAACCATGTCTCTGAAGAGTTTGGATCACAGTTTGTAGATCCTCTGCTGCTTGAGGCAGAGAAGACAACTGTATTAAAATGTCGTCTAGGTAGCACTGTACCTGTATGTGGAGTGCTCTGATGTTGATCGTCACTGCTGCCAACAACTTTGTGGAGGTTCTGGGGGCTGATAACAGGCCGAATGGCAGGGCCTGGTACTGAAAATGGCACCCTGCGTAAGAAAACTGCAGGAACCTTTGGTGGGAAGGGTGAATTGACCCACTAGGGTCAATCGGAGTGGTGGCAGCCTTGCCAGACACTCCAGGGAAAAGCCAGCATACTCACCAGGGGTGCGAGGCAAAATGGCATGAACCAACCTTTGGCGCTGTAAGGGGGACACTCAAAGAGGCTGCGATGGAAATAGTGCAAATCTTCAAAGCGGTTCTTCGGCGCTGCAGGCAATGCCGCGATCCTCGGAGTTTAACCCGACCGATCGGGTAGTGACTCCAGAACTCATCCTAAGTTCTTCAGGTGGTGGCAGTTGTGCCAGCAGGCTGAGGAGACCAGCACACACACCGGCGGCAGCAATTAAGAGGGAGCAGGCAACCACAAACTTTGGAGAAGCTGCAAAGACTCGGTCTGGTCTCTGAAATTGCTGCCTCTCTGCAGAGAGTTCTAGGGTGGTGGCGGTTGTTCTGGTGGACCAGGAAAGACCAGCACACACACCGACAGCTGTGGTGCGGAGGAGAGTTCCGAAACACTCCTGGTCGGGGAGAAAGAACTCCTCATTGTGTCTGTTCTCCAGATTCCAGTAGAATGCGATGTTAGGAGAATCCAAGCGAAAAGAAATAATTATGAGTGTAGAGCTAATTATTCTACATCTCTCTAGGCTAGACTGAGTCAAAAAACTGATGCTCAGCCGAGCAGGGGAGCCATGGCTAACAATCTCTATCAACTCAGTCTCTGGGCAGGAAGATGGAAGTCAACCCATGCTTGAATTCTCCAAGCAGCACACTGGAGAATATACATAGCTCAGGGCTGAACTATGGAGTCCTTGATGTTCTCTGAGCTTGTGTGACTAGTGACAATTATGTATGCTTTCCAGGGGTGGGTTCCACTTACATTTGCTACCGGTTTGCAATGGGAGCGCGCACAGCGCTTCTGCACATGTGCAGAGCGTCCATGAGCCTCCTACCACTGGTTCGCAAGATCCGGAGCGAACCAGTAGAAACCCACCACTGATGCTTTCTAAATGAATATTATCCATTTTATAAAGTTAGCTCCAAAATTCTTATCGTCCAAAACCTTGATCAAGAAAGCTCAGTTTAAATTGTCAAATTTCTGCGTCTAAAAAATCAATGTGGCTTTTCTTTTTCATTATGTTGCTCCAAATATTCCCAAATATCTAACTGATTTCTAACATTCTCCTTTCACTTTCTTTTAGGTAAAAGCTCACATTGATCCTAATGAATATATTCTTACAAAATTATTTTAAGCTAATTAGCTAGAATTGTGTAAAATTATAGCCATTATACAATAATGGTATCAGCCCATATGATAGTCCTTGATTTATGACTATAATTAAAACCAAAATGTTCATTACTAAACAAAACAAATGAGTTTCCCCCCATTTTACAATCTTCTTGCTACAGTTGTTAAGTGAATCACTAAGATTGTTAAATTAGTAACAAAGTTGTTAAGTGAATCTGGCTTTCCCACTGATTTTGCTTGTCAGAAGGCCACAAAAGGTGATCACATGAGGCCAGAACACTACACTTCCAAGAACTGATTATAGCATTCCCAGAAATTCTACCTCTAAAACAACATTTCAATGTGATGTTGTCTCATAATCCGGATATATCCAATACTAAAGTCATTAACTTTATTAATTTTGCTAAATATCCAGTATTATTTTTATAAGAGCAAAGAAGAGAACTAAAACCAACCAGTTGTGATGTTAGTAATGTAATAGATATTAATATAATTTTGTTGAAAAAGGAAGAAGAGAAGAGAGACTGCGTATTTCTCTAATGTACTAGACTTATAAAGTTCAACTTTATACCTTCTTTCATTATATTGTTTTAATAATTGCAGGGAAGGGGAAAATGCCACTGTTCACTTTTTGATGCTGCCTAACATCAGAATTCTAAAATAAAGTATCTGAATGCTAAAAAGGAAGAGATGAAAAACAGAACCCAGATCATAATTGCTTCAGGAAAGAACTCAGAAATGGTATAGATCAGTGATGGCTAATCTTTTTGCCATCGAGTGCCAAAAGCAGGGGGAGCAGGGGGTCATTGTACTTGAGTGTGCCCACACCCATAATTCAATGCTCCACACCCTCCAAGCATACGCGTGAGCCACCCCCCCACTCCTTCTGCTTTTGGCACACGATGGCAAGGTGTGCCCGGTAGGTCCATTTTTCACTCTCTCCTGGCTCCAGAGGCTTTCTAGGAGCCTGGGGAGGACAAAAACGGCCTTCCTCATCCCGCCGGAGGCCTTCCGGAGGCCGGAAACAGCCTTTTTGCTGACTTTTGGTGGGCCCAGAAGGCCCAAAAATCAACCGACTGGCACAGGCATGTGCGCTTCAGCTTAGTTGGGGCAACGCTCGTGTGCCCACCAATATGGCTCCGAGTGCCACCTGTGGCACCCGTGCCATAGGTTC
>JANHFK010001949.1:17946-31901 GCA_036250565.1 Sibynophis collaris | reverse complement strand
TTTGAACCCTGAAATAAGCGCTTGTCCTTATTGCCATGCGCTCAAAAGCCCGATTGAGCTTATTATCAGGGGATGTCTTGTTTTGGGGAAAACAGGGTATATCGTCACAATCTTCCACATGTCTCCCACCTCCAGTCCTATCTTACATCATTTCAGGTGTCTGTCCAATTTTTAAATCCATATTTATGTATAACTTTTATCATTTTGGATTGTCTTCTCTTACTTCTGAATCAGTTGAGGAAAAAAATGCATCTTAATTTAAGGAAGTTCATGTAACTGTTTTTTACTGTTTTGCCAGCAACATGGTGGAAAGGGGATCCATTTATACTTTGGGAAAAATAGCCTTCACAATTATTACACTTATTGCCAACAGTATAACTCAAATTATGTATGTTTCTCCTGTATATAATCTATCACTTGTTAGTCTGAAAAGCATTCACATTTATCATGGAGATAAGAAGAAAATAAAAAAATGAATAGCAATAGAGCAGATGGGAATGGAGGAAAGGAAGAGGAGATGGATTTAAGTCATAAAATTGCAATGATAGGCCAGTGTATATGTTTTGGTGTAAATATTCATTCATAGGTAGATGTGTATTTTTATATGCAAGTAATTTGCTTGATATTCCATTCCTTCCTCAGTTGTGAGTATTAATTTTCTTCTAAATGAGAACAACCATTCATACCAAAGACATTTCAGATTATTACTTCCCTATAGTTGCATTATTGTTTTATGGGATGCTCTAATATTCAAGATCAGTAGACCAGTGACTCCAAGATATTGATGGTATATTCACAGCTTTATCCACTAAATGCAGTTTTTTTAAAAAATATCAAGTATTTTAACATTATTGTGAATCAGAGTTTTTTTTTAAATGTCAAATCTACATTTTAGGACGACCTGATTACAATTGTAGAGCAGCAATACTTAGAAATGTAAATAACAAAAGGCTTTACAGATTCAGCGCAATTATAACTATTCTTGCTTATTAAAAGCTAGTATCTCAGGGGAGGAACATCCTAGTTTCCTACATATTGTAAAGAGGATTCTTTCCCCCTTTTTAATGTAAAGGAATGCTCTACTGCATTTCTAAAATGCTACAGATGTATGCTTCACGTAATGTAAACAATGCATGATTGCTTCAAAATACAAACCTACAAAATGAAAGGAAAAAACTGCATTCTAGCCACAACTATATTTTTAATTGAGGTTTCTAGTCCATTTTGCTGTCATTTATTGTAGCAGAAATTATTAGATACTATGCTTTTTTTAATGAAGTTTATTCATCTTCATTGTCCACAATATCCCATATTTACTTGCTTTAGTCTTTTATTTAGCATTCAAGAGCAAAGCAATTATGTCTTGATTTGAAGTGCTATCTTATCACATTTCAGCCCATCCTTCCAATTTATCAAGATTATAGAGTACTTAATTGCATTTGGCATAAAGATCTGCAATCCTTTCCAAGCGTGTATTGTTTAAATACGTGATTAGCATATTCTTCACAGCAATGTCTAAGTCACCGATGAGTCATGTTATATAATAAATAGGCCACTTGTTATCTTCTTCATCTCAGACACTAGGGTCTCAACAACAATTAACTTGCCTTGTTATCATAATGTTTCATTTTGGCTTTTGTTATATTTCTCCATAAAAAGAGACTGACATAATAGCTTTCATTGTGAATTGGAGACACTTGATGTTTCTCTAGTGCAGAATTGTAGGAAATGTGTTCTTAGCTTAAAATAGCAGTGTTCCATGTGGAAGCGGAAGCCGGTGCCAGACCTGCCCAGATGTGAAGTGAGGTTAGCAGAAGAAAGCCCAGATAACCCAACATCCCCCTAAAATGCTGGTAGCCAGCTGGTACAAAGCTAGTTTACTCCCTGTGGTGTACTGTGGATAGTGCACATGCATGAACAAAATGAATTAGCAATTTTAAGATGCCAGAACTACTTAATGGTAAAAAGCATTGTAGACCTCCCAGGCTATTTATGCCACACACTTTTAAAAATATGCTCCCGGAAAAGGTGTTAGCGACAAAATGTATTACATAATTAAAAGTAGACTTTATCCAGATATTTTCTTAACCATGAAAAGCTAAGTTTACCTACTTAGATTAACAAATTTTATATATTTCTGCACCAAGTGTCGAGTTTTTAAAAACGTTATTTAATAATACCTGAAGTTGTTAAGTGTTAACTAGCATTTTACTGAAATTTGGTTTTGTTATATTTATTGCAATTTTAAAAATAAAATTATATTTTATTTTATTTCCTACAAAGTTGTGTTATATTTGCCTGTAAAATGATAATTATATAATTTCACATAAACCGTTTGATATAAACTTCTTAAGGTATGAAAATGGGCAAGAAAATGGATTAATTTGATAAAACAGATCCAGCATTTGGTATACTTTCTGATGTAAGCCTCAAGTTTTATGTAGACAGAAAGGTTAATGTACTTCAGTAATAACTGAATATCAAGAGAAAAAAAATGATGGAAAAATATGTTAATGTAAGTTTGTTGAAAGTGCATATTGGGAGAAATAAATACAAAAAATAGAGTTTGTATGCACATACACCTGTACTGGAAACAGAGGTGGATGTAAGTCAAACTGAAATTAAGATAGAAAAAGTTAGGAAGCATAATTTCTACATTTGTCCTTTTTTACCAATGCCCTCCGTGTGGTTGAAAAATAAGTGGAAGTGTCAATTGATCCAGGGTATGGTATCTACTGAAAATCATGCAAAAGGGAACTGCAGAAATTATTGAACTAGCCCATTGTTTTTGGTCACAATATGGGAAGATGAGTGTTGAAAAGTCAGAAAAATGATAAAAACAAGAATGCCTTAATTTGCCATATGAATCTATCGGAAAGGATCTTCTCCATATACTGGGTTTTATGGAGAGTAAATTGCAGGAACTGGGAACATTGCACATCCTTAGTAGTTTCCTAGGTTCTAGAACTCCATAAATGAACAGTTATATTTTGCATGAGTGCTTCGTTCCCCCTCTGTGTGTGTGTGTGTGTGTGTGTGTGTGTGTGTGTCTGTCTCTCTCCATATATGTGTGTATGTGTACATAAGAATATTATTGGCAAATTATCAAACTGGAAAAGGAATTAAAATTATCCACTCCAATATCCACCTTCATTTTATCCTTAACAATGAGGAAAAGATCATCATATCCCTTGACTATTTGACTTCTTTGCTAGGCTGCTCTTAACTCTACAGAAGGTTCTGCCAAAACACTAAAAAATTACTAGGATTGTGTAATGCTTCATACTCTAACAGTACGTTAGACAACGCAGGGGTGCTCGCATAGCTTAGGTCACATTTTGCATCTTTCTTCAAGGTCTGTGATTGCCCGCACAACTGCAGTGTGTACCAGGAAAAGCTGTTATTTACAGTAGTTTGTTTGTCATTAAATGTTGTTTAGATTCATAAACATGATTTGAAGTACGTGTTTCCATTTGAATCTGAAGTATTGCCATTATCCACCTTCCAGTGAGTAATGAACTATGTGGTTTCAGAAATGAAAGTATGCATTAATCTTGATATGCACAGTTCAGTAGAAAATATTTTCAAAACTCCAGATATCTGAAAAATGCTATAATGTCCATTTCTCCCCTCCCTTTTTATTAGTTTCTTTTCCTGACTAAATAAATTCAGTAAAATAATAAATAAATAAACATGCAGTCTCTAAAGGTACATATAAATATTAAAAGGATGTATCAATAGACATATAGTAACAGTAGTGGAAAAAAGATGTGCTTTGTTGTTATTGCAAGTCACAGGAGGGACTTGCATTTACCCAAGGAACATGCTATTGAAAACAATAGATTTGGACTGGGAAAATTGTTTTTCAACTTTTATAATTTTTTGGACACAGCAGAAAAATCTGGAACATATCATGTTCAAGCTTTACACATTTGTTAGACAAATGGAGGTAGGGTAATTGAGTGAGTAATCTTTTAAGGTGCAGGCCTAGACACCATAAGACTGAGTCCCACTTTAGGCATGAAATAAATTGACAGGATGACTTTGGACCACTTTCTCTCAGCCCAACTCACCTCACAGAGTTGTTGTGAGGAATACAGATAGTCCTTGATTTATAACCACAATTAAGTCTAAAATTTCCATTGTTAAGCATGACAATGTTTTGCCCCATTTACGACCTTTCTTGTCACAGTTGTTAAGTGAATCACTGTAGTTGTTAAGTCAAAAACACAATTGTTATGTGAATCTGGCTTCCCCATTGACTCTGTCTGTCAGAAGGTGGCAAAAGATGACCACATGATCCTGACCCACTACAATCATCATAAAAACATGTATCTGAATTTTGATCACGTAACCATGAGGATGCTGCAATGGTCTGAGTGTATAAAATAGTCAGAAATCACTTTTTTCAGTGCTGCTGTAACTTTGAATAATCAGAAAACAAATGATTGCAGGTCAAGGGTTACCTGTATAGAAGGAGGAAGGAATGTTTGTATAATTGCCTCCTTGTATATCAAAACAAAAAAATAAAAAAGATAACTAATGTTTAATATAATGATATCTAACACCATTGATTTATTCATGTTTTATTACATAATGTCATTTTTATTTTTTATTAAAAATTCTTTAGTTGCTAATTATGTTCTCTTTTCTACTTTGACACTGCTCATTTTGCTTACTTATACATATATTTATGTCTACAACAGGTGGCAGCACTTGCCAACCATAACCAATTAAAAAGGCTAATCAGAGTTACTGCTTGGATGGGAAATCACCAAGAAATCCATGGCTAAATTAGGAAGTTACAAAGAAAATATTCTGGGATGTTTAGCAAATCATTTTCCTACTAATGCCAAAAAGATCAAATGGATGAGATTTTTAATTTATCAGAAGCTGAATGAGAACTGAAAGTCCTTTTACCTTTATATATGTGTGCATACATATAAACATTTATCTTTTTCATGCTTTTTATATTTTTATTTTAATACTTTTTTCATTTCTCTTAACATCTTCTAAGGCCATAACTGTTTCAATGTGCTTGTGACTTCCACCTTCACTGCTTCTAATTTCTTAGATAATAATAGCATGTATTATCAAGGATTTGAATTTGGTCATTACACAGAACTAGATGAAAGAATCAGATTACTAATTTAGTATTGCCTATTCTTATTGGATAAACAATTCAAGCATTACCCATTTTCAATTACTTGAACCTTAAACAAAGAAATGAATTGGATATGGCCTTGCTGATTTAAAGTTTGACCTCTAGCCAGAATTAAATCATTATGTAATTATACTATGCAGTATAGTTGTCAGATTTTGTGTATAATTATATATGATTTATTTTAAAAATGAAGAAAAATTCAGATTAATCTTAGTTTTCAAAGCACATTTTGAATTATATATCATCAATATATTTATTCATTGTCTTTTCAAAAGATTTTATTTTTATTCATATCTAGTAGTTGATAGGAAGAAAAGCTTCTCAGAAGTCTAGTTAAATTTTCTATTCTTCATACAATTCCTTCTACTGAAGATTGAAGATACTTGAAAGGAAGTCTTCTTAATTCAAAAAGTTGTTTTGGCTCCATGGAGCTTGGGATAGTAGTGTCAAAATTGAAGCATAAATATAAGCAAACTGAAATGTAATTTCAAGACAGATATTGTTATGCAACAGATTAACAAGGGACTAAAAATAGAAGGAGAATAGAAAGTGATACTGCTATATTTCCCATTCTTCACAAGGTTGAAAGGTCAAAGAAAGTGGATGTTCAGAAGAACTGGTAGAATCAATAATTGGTGCTAACAATTGAATACAGTATTTATGTAAGCTATCTAATTAAATGACTTACAAATGTACAAAATAGTTCATATTTTTTATTTATTTAAGGTTTCTACTACTCTAGACTTTAGGAGGTGACACTCTTATGACAACAGGAATGATATTGGAAAATATAAGCAGTTCTGTTCTGTATTTGGAAGACTACCAATAATCAGAATTGTAGCCCAAACTGGAAGATTTAAAAAAATCGCAAAGAAAGAAAATGGTAGTTCAAGTCCATATAGTGAAGAAAATTATATGGATGTGTCCTTGTATAGTCACTGGAAGTGGCAATTTATTTGAAGGCTTATACTTCTGATAATATTCCAATAATATTCTTAATTGGTAAAAATGAAATAATACATTTCAATAACATAAACATAAACATAAATCTGAGACAGAAAATTCCCTCATGCATTAAAATAATCCTTGTAAATGTATCCTTGAAAATAAGCACTGTTAATTTTCAGTTCCCTGTACAACCCAAACATTGCCCTATGCTATTTGCATGTCTTTGCAAGATTTCTCTGACTGTCCTGGTTGATGAGTTAATATTTTTGATTTTGTCAGGTTTTATGGTGATTCGGCCTAAAAGATACTGAGTATATTCATTTTTGTTTTATTACTGAAACATTCTGCTAAATTCTTTTCAATGACTTTGAAATACAAAGAATTAAAAATTCTGTATGTAATTATTTTATAAATAATATGGATATTTTAAAAATACTTTTTCTTGATTATTTATTAATAGGAAGACTTCTGAATGTTGTCAAGTTACATATGATTGACTGTAATTAAGAAGTATATTTCAGAATTTTATTAAATATAATTTTGATTTTTTTCCAATAGTTAAGAAAAAAATTATCTTGGAAATGATGGTTTTGCACTTTAGATTCAGTAATTTCATTCTAAAAACAAAATCTGATTATGGGTAAACTAATGCCATAGATCAATAAGAGTACCAGTAAGAAGTGAATATAGGATAAATGTGAAATGATGTTACTTCTTAAAGATCACATTACTTTCCATTAAAATTATATGAAAAATATGACATCCTTGTACTATATCTGTTACTTCATTTGACTTAAAAGATTTACTTTTTTAATATGATCTTAATAATATGCCTCCTGCCTAATTGTAAAAGTATTTGTAAAAATATGCAAGTCTATTTACCTAGTCTGGGCAATTCTGAAATCAGCTCTTTAAACAAGTCATCAAATATATATCACAGATCAGCTGCTAATGTCACTCAGAATTTCAACATATACATAGCAGAGACCAATTACAGTTATGATGGTGATGAAAAAGTAACTTTCCAACCAATGCTTGTACATATAATCTTTGTAGGCCTCTAAAGCAAACAAAGTTAAAGTAAGGTCATAAATACGGTCAGTTTCACTTAGTAACCACTTTGCTTAATGGTGCAGTTTGCCAGTCCCACTTTTGCTTGCTAAACAAGGATTACTGGCATGGTTTTTTTTTTCTGCATGCAAGTTTCTATTATCAAATGACAGAACTTGGTTATAAGATTTGATTGGTTCATTTGGTTTGGGTAGCATGATAGTTTATTGAGATCAGTGTAAACATTTATATTATTAAAGCAAATGCTGAGAGAATTACCCAATTTTCACTTGTAAATGTTGCCTCCTTTGTTGCCGTAGATGTTGATGACTTGTACTATTTTAATTGAATCTAGTTTGTTTTACTAACGTATGATGTGTTACTGAGGGAGGGGTGGCTTGAGGAATTCTAGAATTCTATTAGAAATGTCATGTTAGGCACAAAAAGGGATTTGAACAGTTCAGAGACACCCAAACATCATCAATTTCTCTTCAGACTAGGTCAGGGATTGGCAATCTTAAACACTCAAAGACCCATTTGGACCCATTTCTGACAGAAAAGAAAACACCGGGAGCCACAAAACCCTTCCCATGCCTGACTATGTCCTGAGCAGCCACAAAACTAACATATGTAGTTGAATTAAACGTTCTGTTTTCTTTTGAAACTTTTCTTTTCTTGGATTTATCCATGGTTGGCCTACTGGGGGTTGAAAAGCTCAATAAATCACGTGCCAGTGCGTGTTGCACATTGGCAGTTGTGATGCATATTTTGAGTGACAGGGAGCCGCAGCAGAAGGGTGAAAGAGCCACATGCGGCTCCAGAGCCACAGTTTGCTGACCCCTGCGTTAGGCCATAATAAGGTTTATTCATTTGGCACATTGTTAACACTAACCATGCTTTGTTAACCCAGCTTTTGTGTGAACGCAGCCATTGAGTCTCGAGCAAATCTTAAGCTCTCATTCATTTATACAGTGGCTGTTCCTGAATTTAATCCCTTCTCCCAGCCAAACATGTGGACTCGGGAGTATCAGAAAAGAAATGGAGGTGCCGGGAATGACTTCCCTAAGGCCACGGAAGCATCCATAACCAATCTCTGCATCCCTTGGGTGGGGGGGTGATGCTTTTCCAGGACCCAAACCTGTCCAAACGTTGGCAGCAGATTTCAGGAAAGGATACAACTATGCAAATCCAGTTAAACAGCAGCATGAACATGTAGTCGGCAGGCCTTCCATCAAAAGCACCTGAGAACAAAGAATGGCATTGCTGTGAACATAATCCCTGGCAGTTGTTTTTTCTCCCTTTCCCCAAGAGGCTGTGGGAGCCTCCAGAAGGCTGTGATTAAATCACGGGATGCAACTTCAAGTTTTGTTCTGAAGAGGAAACAAGAGACTGCTCTGTTCGGTGAGGGTATTTTATGGGAAAGCGTTATCTGAAAGGCCAGATTTTGTAGGAAAATCTAAATTACTAGTCTCTGTACACAATATGAATTCTAGCATTGGAAGGTTTTTTGTTTTGTTTTCAAGCAAATATTACACAAAATTCTAGCAAAGAATTCATTTTATTTTTTTTCCCCACAAATATTGGCCAAAATTAACATACTACAGGTAGTCCTTGACTTACGGCCACAATTGAGCCCAAAATTTCCATGGCTAAGTGAGAAAGTAGTTAAATATTTTGCCCCGTTTTATGACCTTTCTTGCCAGAGTTAAGTGAATCACTGCCGTTGTTAAGTTAGTAACATAGTTGCTGTATCAGCGTTCCGAGTAACGCACACATTGAAAACAGAACGCTGAGGCAGGTAGGTTCCTCAAAGAACATGTTTATTGGATACATCATATCTACACAGCCGGTGAAAACCAACTCTAAAGGTTCCCGCGGTTTTCACCTAATTAAAAGAGTAAAACTTCCCACCACCACCACCCCATCCCCAGTGTCACCGGTCACATTGTCCAATGAATATAGCTGGCAGGCTCTTCTCCTCCTTCACCAGCCACCTGTTACAATGACCTTGGTTCCCACAAGAAAACCTTTTATTCTGACCGTTAGCTGGGATATCTACTCCCCGCCTCTCCCTTCGCTCTCTCAGGTTCCGTGGCAACTATGAGACAAGCAGTACAAGATGGCTTCAGCCAGGTTCGCTTCAGAGTTGACATACTGAGTGAATCTGGCTTCTCCTTTGACTTTACTTGTCAGAAGGTCGCAAAAGGTGATCA
This sequence comes from Sibynophis collaris, assembly GCA_036250565.1. Classification (NCBI taxonomy): domain Eukaryota; kingdom Metazoa; phylum Chordata; class Lepidosauria; order Squamata; family Sibynophiidae; genus Sibynophis; species Sibynophis collaris. The sequence goes on along the minus strand of JANHFK010001949.1, from coordinate 22,526 downwards.
CACGACTCGAGACACTGCAACTGTCATAAATATGAACCAGTTGCCAAATGTCTACATTTTGATCACGTGACCATGAAGATGGTTCTAAGGTTGTATGAAAATCAGTCATAAGTCATTTTTTTCAGTGCCGCTGTAACTTCATACAGTCACTATATGAACTGTTGTAAGTCAAGGACTAACTGTACAAGGTTCATAATATAGTCAACATTATAAACTCTATAGCTCCTGCAGTTTGAGAAATGTATTACATAATTTTTTGTTTGCAAAGTTCCATCAGTTAAGGCTGCAATTCTTACACAATTATTGCAACTGGGAATAATTGGGTTATGCTAGAACTTGTTTCTAAATAAACTACGTAAGAGCAATCCCAGAGTATTTAAAAGGCAACTCTTAACTCGTTGGCTTCAGTAGATTTATTATAAGGAGAACAGAAAGCAATTTTTGTGCTTCTTGTATTTAAAAGGTACTTACACCTAGTAATAATCAAGCATATCATAATTTATCGTATTACATCCAAGGAACATGGCCTGCATGCACTTTTAATTTATTAGTGCTACATGATGGGAAATAAGCAATTAAGATACTTATCAAGTTAAAAACACAATTAACAAGATTTTTAAAACTTTCAAACCCTTTCACTTTTGCCAAACATTTAGCAATTGCCCGAGACTGGGGGAAAAAATTCTCCTAGAACAAATTCACACATTTTTCTTTACCGGGACTTATTAAGATGAAAGAACACACTGGCATAAGAATTCCAGCAAGTGAACTAATTTGAAATATACATCAATGTCTATAGTACAGCAGAGATTTTTTTTACAAAAATTATTCACAGCCTTACTGTGTGCTGGAGGGAGAGTTCCATTTTCACTGATAAGAGGGGAAATCTGCCTCTGGCTATTTACATGACAGATGTTTTAATCTTTTGGATAGTTTCCCTGAGGTCTTCCTAGCCTTGTAGAGGGAAATCTAAATATTCAAGTGATTCCCAAGCCAAGGTCACAGATTGCAGCTGTTAGCTTTTTGCCTCAGCTTACAAAACTTTTTATACAACTTTTCATCTACTTTGTTCTAATATATGTATTTTTTTTCTAATACACTCAACTGCCTAAAGACAGTTTTAGACGTTTATGTACATTTCTATAGGTCCATACGGAGTGTAAATTAAATACACTGATATTAAAAATATAAACTGACAACTTTTATTATCATCCTCAACGGTAAAAAAGAATTGAACGTTATAATGGTGCGATTGTATATTTACCTGTTTCCAGACGTGATGAATACTGATACAAAAAATAGAGATTCACCAGATATAGAAAGCCTGTCCCTGGGCCAACAGGGAAATAAAATGTGGCAGTTATTGGTCTCCAGATCTGTTCAGACAAAAGAAGGCAGATATGTAAATTACTATTAGTTGAGAACTTGTTTAAACAATACCAAAGTTACTCGCATCAGGCAGCATCAGTGATTGGTACAACAATATTGTACTACATACTAACAAACTTAGATCTACAATTATTTGATGGATTATTGGGGGTGGAAAGCTCCCAGCCCACCAGCCCATTTGAGTCCCCATCAGTGTTAGTCTAATGGGTGATTAGGCACCAGGATTCAACAGTGCTAAAGAGGAACTATTGAGCCAAAGTTCAATGCTTTACTGCAGGGATATGCAACCTTGGCCACTTTAAGACTTTGTGGACATCAACTCTCAGGATTCTGGGGAATCCTGGGAATTGAAGTCCACAAGTCTTAAAATTGCCAAGGTTGGACACCCTTGCTTGACTGGGAAAGGACTAAAAGAACTTTGATTCATAAACTCTCTTCTGTCTTCTGGTATAGTTCTGAGGACAATTTCAGAAGGTTTTTTTTCTTCTATTAATATGTTTTTCTCCACCACCAGCAAATTCATCCCTCATGCAACACACCAAAATGAAGAGAGTGGCAGATATTACTCTAGCCCTATAAGAAAATATTATCAAGCTTCAATACAAGGTCATAATGAGGGTGGGGGGAGAGATCTCTCAAAGTGATTTAGTAAGATTTGGACATGCTGTCTGGTCATAAAATGATGGGAGACAGAAAAGGACTCTCGTGGAAGAGACAATGGATGGTTGATAGCACAGAGGACAATCCCAATATTCAACATTTGCAGGTTACACTATACTACAAATGATTTGAGCGCCCTTGGTATTGGTTCTGGATGGATGGCTGTGGAGTATACAGATATATATATACTGTACTATAAGACAGTATATACAGAAGCACAGGCAACATCTGAGAATCCATAGATTTATGATAACTGGACGGTTGCTTTCTGCATCCTGTTTACTATGATTGCCATCAACTGCCTGTCACATGTGATCTTTAGCAACTTTCCACCTGTTATAGGGACTTTCCTGTCTGTCACATGTTAAGAATAGCCCAGCTAACCAAGCAAATGGCAGCCACTACATAAATAGCACTCCTGCAAGAGGCAAGCCATGCTTTCATTTGGACTCGGAATATCCCCTAACAGCATAACCCTTGGATGCACTGGAGGATAATGTTGCTTGTCCAAAGCCAATATGGACAATGGCTGTACTAGCAGAGGCTGAGCTACAGTCAAACTTGTTTAGAAGGCATCCTATCAAGTAAGAGCATGTCATAAAACAATTAGCGGTAGTTCCCTATCTAGATAATTGCTGCATCTCTCTATGGTAAAAGAATGATATATCTACCTCAATTCTATGTGTTGGTATTCTCAAAGCAAAGAACAGGGAGGGAAATATACCCACAACCTGGGTGTCTAAGATGTCTCTCAAAATGAAATGTCTGCAAAGAAGCACATTTCTCCTCCAATCAAGTATACTCTTGCACCGAACAACCCATCTTATCACTATATTCCCCTTTGCATTCCCTCTGAGGTCGCACTAAAATGCAAAGGAATTGGCATTCCAAAATGCTGAAATCTACCGTCTTTCCCCAAAAATAAAACCCTGTCTTATATTTTTTTTAACCCTGAAATAAGCGCTTGGCCTTATTGCCATGCGCTCAAAAGCCTGACTGGGCTTATTATCAGGGGATGTCTTATTTTCCGGGAAACAGGTTACCTTCTATGCTTCAGCCCCTGCTTTTCTTAGCATACCAACCCAGGTGGCAATGGGAAAAGACTGATAGAAAACGGATTTATCACACAACTTTAATTCTTATCGTATTTTCCATATCTTCATAAAATGGAACATTCATTCATAGGAGGTACTTTTACTATCCTACAGAGAACATACGTAGCTCCAGACTGAAGCAGTGGACTATAATTATTCAGACAGCTGATGAAATGTCTGTAAATGAAAAACCAAGTTTAGAGAATTCGTACAACCCAACGTTTTTATTATCTATTTTTTTCTACACCCAGCGTTGCATGTTTAATTGCAAGGAATAATGAGAGGAAGCAATTCTGAATAGCTAAGCATATTAAGCATCTTCCTAAAAAAACTCATTTTGTTCAGCTAAAACAAATATTGAACAAAAGAATCAAATCTTCCATATCAGTGATTTAAATAACTCTGGCCTACTCAAAAAAAAAAGAAAGACTAACCAACCATTTCCAACTGAAATTACTCCACATTTTTTTTCACTATATTGGTACCTATCAAAATGCCTGAAGCCCCTTTGAATGTTGATGATTGTTTATATTCTTGGCACTAAAAATATAGCTCTGCAACAAGACAAAAGGCAATAGTGAAATCTGTGACCAAGATAAATCAAACAATTCAATTGATCTCTCATGATTTATTCATTCTATATTCCTTCCTATTTCAGGTTATTTGTGTGTTTGTTACCAATGGCCGGAAATTAAAGCAGCTCAACTGTTTCCATGATTACTGAAAAAGGAAACACCTCCCACGCCTCCATTCTCAAAAGAAGGCCTTATTTTGTTCCATGAGTGACATGACACATACTTTTTCACACTTATCTTACCAAAGTGAAACAGGGATGATGAAATAGAAGAAAACTGGATCTCTCAAGAAACAGGCTTTCATCAGCCAATACAAAATAGCAATTGTATGAGCTTGTTTGGTAAGTTTACTATTTGCTCAACATTACTTACAAGTTTTCTCAGCCCTCTGCTATGCTCTGCACCTCTCCCTGCTGAGACCAGGTATTTCCCACCAGGCAGTATGCAAATTTTCCCACTTTCAGTTTCAGAGCTAATTTACAAAGCACTTCACTTTTGATCAGTTTTCAACTGTTATGCAAAGCTCACTCAGTGGCATGATCGCATCAGGTAATAAATAAGTTATGATTTAAGTTTGTACACCACGTTCAGCCAAGAGCATGCAAGTAAACTGCTACAGCTTGGAATGACCCCTAGTTTCATATGACTATTAACCTTCTGACCAGATTGGCATCCATACAAAGCAAAGCACATTGGGGTTGGTCAGTATTTGGGATGGGAAGCCACAATGGAAACTCCACAATCATACATACATATGTACATATATACATATAGCAATTTCATTTTCACAATAAATAAACAGGAAACTGAATCCCACTGGTGTACCCTAGATCAGGGGTCTCCAACGTTGGCAATTTTAAGC